>JAKSZU010000600.1:0-68322 GCA_026018925.1 Tupaia tana
CCTGGACTGCCAGCAGGCAATAGCGTGTCCTGCAAGCCTCTGGCCAGCAAGTGACACTGAGGGAGGGTCACCTCTGACCCCCACCCCACTTCCAGACCCCCAGGCCCAGACTCCACCTTCTACGTAGGTAGCCAGGATCTACTTAAGGCGGGATTTTTTTTTCTCTTTTCTTTTCCCTTGACCCCCCTGCATTCTCTTTTTAACACCTAGCCCTCCTTCTCCCCCCAGAACTTCCTGGACTGCCAGCAGGCAATAGCGTGTCCTGCAAGCCTCTGGCCAGCAAGGGACACTGAGGGAGGGTCACCTCTGACCCCCACCCCACTTCCAGACCCCCAGGCCCCAGACTCCACCTTCTAGGTAGGTAGCCAGGATCTACTTAAGGCGGGTTTTTTTTTTTCTCTTTTCTTTTCCCTTGACCCCCCTGCATTCTCTTTTTAACACCTAGCCCTCCTTCTCCCCCCAGACCTTCCTGGACTGCCAGCAGGCAATAGCGTGTCCTGCAAGCCTCTGGCCAGCAAGGGACACTGAGGGAGGGTCACCTCTGACCCCCACCCCACTTCCAGACCCCCAGGCCCCAGACTCCACCTTCTAGGTAGGTAGCCAGGATCTACTTAAGGCGGGTTTTTTTTTTTCTCTTTTCTTTTCCCTTGACCCCCCTGCATTCTCTTTTTAACACCTAGCCCTCCTTCTCCCCCCAGACCTTCCTGGACTGCCAGCAGGCAATAGCGTGTCCTGCAAGCCTCTGGCCAGCAAGGGACACTGAGGGAGGGTCACCTCTGACCCCCACCCCACTTCCAGACCCCCAGGCCCCAGACTCCACCTTCTAGGTAGGTAGCCAGGATCTACTTAAGGCGGGTTTTTTTTTTTCTCTTTTCTTTTCCCTTGACCCCCCTGCATTCTCTTTTTAACACCTAGCCCTCCTTCTACCCCCAGACCTTCCTGGACTGCCAGCAGGCAATAGCGTGTCCTGCAAGCCTCTGGCCAGCAAGGGACACTGAGGGAGGGTCACCTCTGACCCCCACCCCACTTCCAGACCCCCAGGCCCCAGACTCCACCTTCTAGGTAGGTAGCCGGGATCTACTTAAGGCGGGTTTTTTTTTTTTTCTCTTTTCTTTTCCCTTGACCCCCCTGCATTCTCTTTTTTTTTTTTTTTTTTTTTTTGGAGAGGTTTTTTTGCTATAGTGCGCGTGCGCTCGCCAGACAGACAGAGAGAGACAGAGAGATAGAAAGCAGGAAATTACCCCCCAGGGGGGATGGCCACGCCGCAATCCCTTCTCCTCCATTCTCCTCTCGGGATCTTGGGCACGCACGCACACGCGCCCGGCGTGAGTTTAAGCCGCCGGGTCCGGGACTCGAACCGCGGTCGACTACGTGGGAGTCCAGCGACATAGCCATTACGCTAACTGCTGGTCCCCCTGCATTCTCTTTTTAACACCTAGCCCTCCTTCTCCCCCCAGAACTTCCTGGACTGCCAGCAGGCAATAGCGTGTCCTGCAAGCCTCTGGCCAGCAAGGGACACTGAGGGAGGGTCACCTCTGACCCCCACCCCACTTCCAGACCCCCAGGCCCCAGACTCCACCTTCTAGGTAGGTAGCCAGGATCTACTTAAGGCGGGTTTTTTTTTTTCTCTTTTCTTTTCCCTTGACCCCCCTGCATTCTCTTTTTAACACCTAGCCCTCCTTCTCCCCCCAGACCTTCCTGGACTGCCAGCAGGCAATAGCGTGTCCTGCAAGCCTCTGGCCAGCAAGGGACACTGATGGAGGGTCACCTCTGACCCCCACCCCCACTTCCAGACCCCCAGGCCCCAGACTCCACCTTCTAGGTAGGTAGCCAGGATCTACTTAAGGCGGTTTTTTTTTTTTCTCTTTTCTTTTCCCTTGACCCCCCTGCATTCTCTTTTTAACACCTAGCCCTCCTTCTCCCCCCAGACCTTCCTGGACTGCCAGCAGGCAATAGCGTGTCCTGCAAGCCTCTGGCCAGCAAGGGACACTGAGGGAGGGTCACCTCTGACCCCCACCCCACTTCCAGACCCCCAGGCCCCAGACTCCACCTTCTAGGTAGGTAGCCAGGATCTACTTAAGGCGGGTTTTTTTTTTTCTCTTTTCTTTTCCCTTGACCCCCCTGCATTCTCTTTTTAACACCTAGCCCTCCTTCTCCCCCCCAGACCTTCCTGGACTGCCAGCAGGCAATAGCGTGTCCTGCAAGCCTCTGGCCAGCAAGGGACACTGAGGGAGGGTCACCTCTGACCCCCACCCCACTTCCAGACCCCCAGGCCCCAGACTCCACCTTCTAGGTAGGTAGCCAGGATCTACTTAAGGCGGGTTTTTTTTTTTTTCTCTTTTCTTTTCCCTTGACCCCCCTGCATTCTCTTTTTAACACCTAGCCCTCCTTCTCCCCCCAGACCTTCCTGGACTGCCAGCAGGCAATAGCGTGTCCTGCAAGCCTCTGGCCAGCAAGGGACACTGAGGGAGGGTCACCTCTGACCCCCACCCCACTTCCAGACCCCCAGGCCCCAGACTCCACCTTCTAGGTAGGTAGCCAGGATCTACTTAAGGCGGGTTTTTTTTTTTTCTCTTTTCTTTTCCCTTGACCCCCCTGCATTCTCTTTTTAACACCTAGCCCTCCTTCTCCCCCCAGACCTTCCTGGACTGCCAGCAGGCAATAGCGTGTCCTGCAAGCCTCTGGCCAGCAAGGGACACTGAGGGAGGGTCACCTCTGACCCCCACCCCACTTCCAGACCCCCAGGCCCCAGACTCCACCTTCTAGGTAGGTAGCCAGGATCTACTTAAGGCGGGTTTTTTTTTTTTCTCTTTTCTTTTCCCTTGACCCCCCTGCATTCTCTTTTTAACACCTAGCCCTCCTTCTCCCCCCCGACCTTCCTGGACCTCCAGCAGGCAATAGCGTGTCCTGCAAGCCTCTGGCCAGCAAGGGACACTGAGGGAGGGTCACCTCTGACCCCCACCCCACTTCCAGACCCCCAGGCCCCAGACTCCACCTTCTAGGTAGGTAGCCAGGATCTACTTAAGGCGGGTTTTTTTTTTCTCTTTTCTTTTCCCTTGACCCCCCTGCATTCTCTTTTTAACACCTAGCCCTCCTTCTCCCCCCAGACCTTCCTGGACTGCCAGCAGGCAATAGCGTGTCCTGCAAGCCTCTGGCCAGCAAGGGACACTGAGGGAGGGTCACCTCTGACCCCCACCCCACTTCCAGACCCCCACGCCCCAGACTCCACCTTCTAGGTAGGTAGCCAGGATCTACTTAAGGCGGGTTTTTTTTTTTCTCTTTTCTTTTCCCTTGACCCCCCTGCATTCTCTTTTTAACACCTAGCCCTCCTTCTCCCCCCAGACCTTCCTGGACTGCCAGCAGGCAATAGCGTGTCCTGCAAGCCTCTGGCCAACAAGGGACACTGAGGGAGGGTCACCTCTGACCCCCACCCCACTTCCAGACCCCTAGGCCCCAGACTCCACCTTCTAGGTAGGTAGCCAGGATCTACTTAAGGCGGGTTTTTTTTTTTTCTCTTTTCTTTTCCCTTGACCCCCTGCATTCTCTTTTTAACACCTAGCCCTCCTTCTCCCCCCAGAACTTCCTGGACTGCCAGCAGGCAATAGCGTGTCCTGCAAGCCTCTGGCCAGCAAGGGACACTGAGGGAGGGTCACCTCTGACCCCCACCCCACTTCCAGATCCCCAGGCCCCAGACTCCACCTTCTAGGTAGGTAGCCAGGATCTACTTAAGGCGGGGTTTTTTTTTTTCTCTTTTCTTTTCCCTTGACCCCCCTGCATTCTCTTTTTAACACCTAGCCCTCCTTCTCCCCCCAGAACTTCCTGGACTGCCAGCAGGCAATAGCGTGTCCTGCAAGCCTCTGGCCAGGAAGGGACACTGAGGGAGGGTCACCTCTGACCCCCACCCCACTTCCAGACCCCCAGGCCCCAGACTCCACCTTCTAGGTAGGTAGCCAGGATCTACTTAAGGCGGGTTTTTTTTTTTCTCTTTTCTTTTCCCTTGACCCCCCTGCATTCTCTTTTTAACTCCTAGCCCTCCTTCTCCCCCCAGACCTTCCTGGACTGCCAGCAGGCAATAGCGTGTCCTGCAAGCCTCTGGCCAGCAAGGGACACTGAGGGAGGGTCACCTCTGACCCCCACCCCACTTCCAGACCCCCATGCCCCAGACTCCACCTTCTAGGTAGGTAGCCAGGATCTACTTAAGGCGGGTTTTTTTTTTTCTCTTTTCTTTTCCCTTGACCCCCCTGCATTCTCTTTTTAACACCTAACCCTCCTTCTCCCCCCAGACCTTCCTGGACTGCCAGCAGGCAATAGCGTGTCCTGCAAGCCTCTGGCCAGCAAGGGACACTGAGGGAGGTTCACCTCTGACCCCCACCCCACTTCCAGACCCCCAGGCCCCAGACTCCACCTTCTAGGTAGGTAGCCAGGATCTACTTAAGGCGGGTTTTTTTTTTTCTCTTTTCTTTTCCCTTGACCCCCCTGCATTCTCTTTTTAACACCTAGCCCTCCTTCTCCCCCCAGACCTTCCTGGACTGCCAGCAGGCAATAGCGTGTCCTGCAAGCCTCTGGCCAGCAAGGGACACTGAGGGAGGGTCACCTCTGACCCCCACCCCACTTCCAGACCCCCAGGCCCCAGACTCCACCTTCTAGGTAGGTAGACAGGATCTACTTAAGGCGGGTTTTTTTTTTTTCTCTTTTCTTTTCCCTTGACCCCCCTGCATTCTCTTTTTAACACCTAGCCCTCCTTCTCCCCCCAGACCTTCCTGGACTGCCAGCAGGCAATAGCGTGTCCTGCAAGCCTCTGGCCAGCAAGGGACACTGAGGGAGGGTCACCTCTGACCCCCACCCCACTTCCAGACCCCCAGGCCCCAGACTCCACCTTCTAGGTAGGTAGCCAGGATCTACTTAAGGCGGGTTTTTTTTTCTCTTTTCTTTTCCCTTGACCCCCCTGCATTCTCTTTTTAACACCTAGCCCTCCTTCTCCCCCCAGAACTTCCTGGACTGCCAGCAGGCAATAGCGTGTCCTGCAAGCCTCTGGCCAGCAAGGGACACTGAGGGAGGGTCACCTCTGACCCCCACCCCACTTCCAGACCCCCAGGCCCCAGACTCCACCTTCTAGGTAGGTAGCCAGTATCTACTTAAGGCGGGTTTTTTTTTTTTCTCTTTTCTTTTCCCTTGACCCCCCTGCATTCTCTTTTTAACACCTAGCCCTCCTTCTCCCCCCCGAACTTCCTGGACTGCCAGCAGGCAATAGCGTGTCCTGCAAGCCTCTGGCCAGCAAGGGACACTGAGGGAGGGTCACCTCTGACCCCCACCCCACTTCCAGACCCCCAGGCCCCAGACTCCACCTTCTAGGTAGGTAGCCAGGATCTACTTAAGGCGGGTTTTTTTTTTTCTCTTTTCTTTTCCCTTGACCCCCCTGCATTCTCTTTTTAACACCTAGCCCTCCTTCTCCCCCCAGACCTTCCTGGACTGCCAGCAGGCAATAGCGTGTCCTGCAAGCCTCTGGCCAGCAAGGGACACTGAGGGAGGGTCACCTCTGACCCCCACCCCACTTCCAGACCCCCAGGCCCCAGACTCCACCTTCTAGGTAGGTAGCCAGGATCTACTTAAGGCGGGTTTTTTTTTTTCTCTTTTCTTTTCCTTTGACCCCCCTGCATTCTCTTTTTAACACCTAGCCCTCCTTCTCCCCCCAGACCTTCCTGGACTGCCAGCAGGCAATAGCGTGTCCTGCAAGCCTCTGGCCAGCAAGGGACACTGAGGGAGTGTCACCTCTGACCCCCACCCCACTTCCAGACCCCCAGGCCCCAGACTCCACCTTCTAGGTAGGTAGCCAGGATCTACTTAAGGCGGGTTTTTTTTTTTTTCTCTTTTCTTTTCCCTTGACCCCCCTGCATTCTCTTTTTAACACCTAGCCCTCCTTCTCCCCCCAGACCTTCCTGGACTGCCAGCAGGCAATAGCGTGTCCTGCAAGCCTCTGGCCAGCAAGGGACACTGAGGGAGGGTCACCTCTGACCCCCACCCCACTTCCAGACCCCCAGGCCCCAGACTCCACCTTCTAGGTAGGTAGCCAGGATCTACTTAAGGCGGGTTTCTTTTTTTTCTCTTTTCTTTTCCCTTGACCCCCCTGCATTCTCTTTTTAACACCTAGCCCTCCTTCTCCCCCCAGACCTTCCTGGACTGCCAGCAGGCAATAGCGTGTCCTGCAAGCCTCTGGCCAGCAAGGGACACTGAGGGAGGGTCACCTCTGACCCCCACCCCACTTCCAGACCCCCAGGCCCCAGACTCCACCTTCTAGGTAGGTAGCCAGGATCTACTTAAGGCGGGTTTTTTTTTTTTCTCTTTTCTTTTCCCTTGACCCCCCTGCATTCTCTTTTTAACACCTAGCCCTCCTTCTCCCCCCCGACCTTCCTGGACCTCCAGCAGGCAATAGCGTGTCCTGCAAGCCTCTGGCCAGCAAGGGACACTGAGGGAGGGTCACCTCTGACCCCCACCCCACTTCCAGACCCCCAGGCCCCAGACTCCACCTTCTAGGTAGGTAGCCAGGATCTACTTAAGGCGGGTTTTTTTTTTCTCTTTTCTTTTCCCTTGACCCCCCTGCATTCTCTTTTTAACACCTAGCCCTCCTTCTCCCCCCAGACCTTCCTGGACTGCCAGCAGGCAATAGCGTGTCCTGCAAGCCTCTGGCCAGCAAGGGACACTGAGGGAGGGTCACCTCTGACCCCCACCCCACTTCCAGACCCCCACGCCCCAGACTCCACCTTCTAGGTAGGTAGCCAGGATCTACTTAAGGCGGTTTTTTTTTTTTCTCTTTTCTTTTCCCTTGACCCCCCTGCATTCTCTTTTTAACACCTAGCCCTCCTTCTCCCCCCAGACCTTCCTGGACTGCCAGCAGGCAATAGCGTGTCCTGCAAGCCTCTGGCCAACAAGGGACACTGAGGGAGGGTCACCTCTGACCCCCACCCCACTTCCAGACCCCTAGGCCCCAGACTCCACCTTCTAGGTAGGTAGCCAGGATCTACTTAAGGCGGGTTTTTTTTTTTTCTCTTTTCTTTTCCCTTGACCCCCCTGCATTCTCTTTTTAACACCTAGCCCTCCTTCTCCCCCCAGAACTTCCTGGACTGCCAGCAGGCAATAGCGTGTCCTGCAAGCCTCTGGCCAGCAAGGGACACTGAGGGAGGGTCACCTCTGACCCCCACCCCACTTCCAGATCCCCAGGCCCCAGACTCCACCTTCTAGGTAGGTAGCCAGGATCTACTTAAGGCGGGGTTTTTTTTTTTCTCTTTTCTTTTCCCTTGACCCCCCTGCATTCTCTTTTTAACACCTAGCCCTCCTTCTCCCCCCAGAACTTCCTGGACTGCCAGCAGGCAATAGCGTGTCCTGCAAGCCTCTGGCCAGGAAGGGACACTGAGGGAGGGTCACCTCTGACCCCCACCCCACTTCCAGACCCCCAGGCCCCAGACTCCACCTTCTAGGTAGGTAGCCAGGATCTACTTAAGGCGGGTTTTTTTTTTTCTCTTTTCTTTTCCCTTGACCCCCCTGCATTCTCTTTTTAACTCCTAGCCCTCCTTCTCCCCCCAGACCTTCCTGGACTGCCAGCAGGCAATAGCGTGTCCTGCAAGCCTCTGGCCAGCAAGGGACACTGAGGGAGGGTCACCTCTGACCCCCACCCCACTTCCAGACCCCCATGCCCCAGACTCCACCTTCTAGGTAGGTAGCCAGGATCTACTTAAGGCGGGTTTTTTTTTTTCTCTTTTCTTTTCCCTTGACCCCCCTGCATTCTCTTTTTAACACCTAACCCTCCTTCTCCCCCCAGACCTTCCTGGACTGCCAGCAGGCAATAGCGTGTCCTGCAAGCCTCTGGCCAGCAAGGGACACTGAGGGAGGTTCACCTCTGACCCCCACCCCACTTCCAGACCCCCAGGCCCCAGACTCCACCTTCTAGGTAGGTAGCCAGGATCTACTTAAGGCGGGTTTTTTTTTTTCTCTTTTCTTTTCCCTTGACCCCCCTGCATTCTCTTTTTAACACCTAGCCCTCCTTCTCCCCCCAGACCTTCCTGGACTGCCAGCAGGCAATAGCGTGTCCTGCAAGCCTCTGGCCAGCAAGGGACACTGAGGGAGGGTCACCTCTGACCCCCACCCCACTTCCAGACCCCCAGGCCCCAGACTCCACCTTCTAGGTAGGTAGACAGGATCTACTTAAGGCGGGTTTTTTTTTTTTCTCTTTTCTTTTCCCTTGACCCCCCTGCATTCTCTTTTTAACACCTAGCCCTCCTTCTCCCCCCAGACCTTCCTGGACTGCCAGCAGGCAATAGCGTGTCCTGCAAGCCTCTGGCCAGCAAGGGACACTGAGGGAGGGTCACCTCTGACCCCCACCCCACTTCCAGACCCCCAGGCCCCAGACTCCACCTTCTAGGTAGGTAGCCAGGATCTACTTAAGGCGGGTTTTTTTTTCTCTTTTCTTTTCCCTTGACCCCCCTGCATTCTCTTTTTAACACCTAGCCCTCCTTCTCCCCCCAGAACTTCCTGGACTGCCAGCAGGCAATAGCGTGTCCTGCAAGCCTCTGGCCAGCAAGGGACACTGAGGGAGGGTCACCTCTGACCCCCACCCCACTTCCAGACCCCCAGGCCCCAGACTCCACCTTCTAGGTAGGTAGCCAGTATCTACTTAAGGCGGGTTTTTTTTTTTTCTCTTTTCTTTTCCCTTGACCCCCCTGCATTCTCTTTTTAACACCTAGCCCTCCTTCTCCCCCCCGAACTTCCTGGACTGCCAGCAGGCAATAGCGTGTCCTGCAAGCCTCTGGCCAGCAAGGGACACTGAGGGAGGGTCACCTCTGACCCCCACCCCACTTCCAGACCCCCAGGCCCCAGACTCCACCTTCTAGGTAGGTAGCCAGGATCTACTTAAGGCGGGTTTTTTTTTTTCTCTTTTCTTTTCCCTTGACCCCCCTGCATTCTCTTTTTAACACCTAGCCCTCCTTCTCCCCCCAGACCTTCCTGGACTGCCAGCAGGCAATAGCGTGTCCTGCAAGCCTCTGGCCAGCAAGGGACACTGAGGGAGGGTCACCTCTGACCCCCACCCCACTTCCAGACCCCCAGGCCCCAGACTCCACCTTCTAGGTAGGTAGCCAGGATCTACTTAAGGCGGGTTTTTTTTTTTCTCTTTTCTTTTCCTTTGACCCCCCTGCATTCTCTTTTTAACACCTAGCCCTCCTTCTCCCCCCAGACCTTCCTGGACTGCCAGCAGGCAATAGCGTGTCCTGCAAGCCTCTGGCCAGCAAGGGACACTGAGGGAGTGTCACCTCTGACCCCCACCCCACTTCCAGACCCCCAGGCCCCAGACTCCACCTTCTAGGTAGGTAGCCAGGATCTACTTAAGGCGGGTTTTTTTTTTTTCTCTTTTCTTTTCCCTTGACCCCCCTGCATTCTCTTTTTAACACCTAGCCCTCCTTCTCCCCCCAGACCTTCCTGGACTGCCAGCAGGCAATAGCGTGTCCTGCAAGCCTCTGTCCAGCAAGGGACACTGAGGGAGGGTCACCTCTGACCCCCACCCCACTTCCAGACCCCCAGGCCCCAGACTCCACCTTCTAGGTAGGTAGCCAGGATCTACTTAAGGCGGGTTTTTTTTTTTCTCTTTTCTTTTCCCTTGACCCCCCTGCATTCTCTTTTTAACACCTAGCCCTCCTTCTCCCCCCAGACCTTCCTGGACTGCCAGCAGGCAATAGCGTGTCCTGCAAGCCTCTGGCCAGCAAGGGACACTGAGGGAGGGTCACCTCTGACCCCCACCCCACTTCCAGACCCCCAGGCCCCAGACTCCACCTTCTATGTAGGTAGCCAGGATCTACTTAAGGCGGGTTTTTTTTTTTCTCTTTTATTTTCCCTTGTCTCCCCTGCATTCTCTTTTTAACACCTAGCCCTCCTTCTCCCCCCAGAACTTCCTGGACTGCCAGCAGGCAATGTCGTGTCCTGCAAGCCTCTGGCCAGCAAGGGACACTGAGGGAGGGTCACCTCTGACCCCCACCCCACTTCCAGACCCCCAGGCCCCAGACTCCACCTTAAAGGTAGGTAGCCAGGATCTACTTAAGGCGGGTTTTTTTTTTTCTCTTTTCTTTTCCCTTGACCCCCCTGCATTCTCTTTTTAACACCTAGCCCTCCTTCTCCCCCCAGACCTTCCTGGACTGCCAGCAGGCAATAGCGTGTCCTGCAAGCCTCTGGCCATCAAGGGACACTGAGGGAGGGTCACCTCTGACCCCCACCCCACTTCCAGACCCCCAGGCCCCAGACTCCACCTTGTAGGTAGGTAGCCAGGATCTACTTAAGGCGGGTTTTTTTTTTTCTCTTTTCTTTTCCCTTGACCCCCCTGCATTCTCTTTTTAACACCTAGCCCTCCTTCTCCCCCCAGACCTTCCTGGACTGCCAGCAGGCAATAGCGTGTCCTGCAAGCCTCTGGCCAGCAAGGGACACTGAGGGAGGGTCACCTCTGACCCCCACCCCACTTCCAGACCCCCAGGCCCCAGACTCCACCTTCTAGGTAGGTAGCCAGGATCTACTTAAGGCGGGTTTTTTTTTTTCTCTTTTCTTTTCCCTTGACCCCCCTGCATTCTCTTTTTAACACCTAGCCCTCCTTCTCCCCCCAGAACTTCCTGGACAGCCAGCAGGCAATAGCGTGTCCTGCAAGCCTCTGGCCAGCAAGGGACACTGAGGGAGGGTCACCTCTGACCCCCACACCACTTCCAGACCCCCAGGCCCCAGACTCCACCTTCTAGGTAGGTAGCCAGGATCTACTTAAGGCGGGTATTTTTTTTTCTCTTTTCTTTTCCCTTGACCCCCCTGCATTCTCTTTTTAACACCTACCCCTCCTTCTCCCCCCAGACCTTCCTGGACTGCCAGCAGGCAATAGCGTGTCCTGCAAGCCTCTGGCCAGCAAGGGACACTGAGCGAGGGTCACCTCTGACCCCCACCCCACTTCCAGACCCCCAGGCCCCAGACTCCACCTTCTAGGTAGGTAGCCAGGATCTACTTAAGGCGGGTTTTTATTTCTCTTTTCTTTTCCCTTGACCCCCCTGCATTCTCTTTTTAACACCTAGCCGTCCTTCTCCCCCCAGAACTTCCTGGACTGCCAGCAGGCAATAGCGTGTCCTGCACGCCTCTGGCCAGCAAGGGACACTGAGGGAGGGTCACCTCTGACCCCCACCCCACTTCCAGACCCCCAGGCCCCAGACTCCACCTTCCAGGTAGGTAGCCAGGATCTCCTTATGGCGGGTTTTTTTTTTTCTCTTTTCTTTTCCCTTGACCCCCCTGCATTCTCTTTTTAACACCTAGCCCTCCTTCTACCCCCAGACCTTCCTGGACTGCCAGCAGGCAATAGCGTGTCCTGCAAGCCTCTGGCCAGCAAGGGACACTGAGGGAGGGTCACCTCTGACCCCCACCCCACTTCCAGACCCCCAGGCCCCAGACTCCACCTTCTAGGTAGGTAGCCAGGATCTACTTAAGGCGGGTTTTTTTTTTTCTCTTTTCTTTTCCCTTGACCCCCCTGCATTCTCTTTTTAACACCTAGCCCTCCTTCTCCCCCCTGACCTTCCTGGACTGCCAGCAGGCAATAGCGTGTCCTGCAAGCCTCTGGCCAGCAAGGGACACTGAGGGAGGGTCACCTCTGACCCCCACCCCACTTCCAGACCCCCAGGCCCCAGACTCCACCTTCTAGGTAGGTAGCCAGGATCTACTTAAGGCGGTTTTTTTTTTTCTCTTTTCTTTTCCCTTGACCCCCCTGCATTCTCTTTTTAACACCTAGCCCTCCTTCTCCCCCCAGACCTTCGTGGACTGCCAGCAGGCAATAGCGTGTCCTGCAAGCCTCTGGCCAGCAAGGGACACTGAGGGAGGGTCACCTCTGACCCCCACCCCACTTCCAGACCCCCAGGCCCCAGACTCCACCTTCTAGGTAGGTAGCCAGGATCTACTTAAGGCGGGTTTTTTTTTTTTTTCTCTTTTCTTTTCCCTTGACCCCCCTGCATTCTCTTTTTAACACCTAACCCTCCTTCTCCCCCCAGAACTTCCTGGACTGCCAGCAGGCAATAGCGTGTCCTGCAAGCCTCTGGCCAGCAAGGGACACTGAGGGAGGGTCACCTCTGACCCCCACCCCACTTCCAGACCCCCAGGCCCCAGACTCCACCTTCTAGGTAGGTAGCCAGGATATACTTAAGGCGGGTTTTTTTTTTCTCTTTTCTTTTCCCTTGACCCCCCTGCATTCTCTTTTTAACACCTAGCCCTCCTTCTCCCCCCAGACCTTCGTGGACTGCCAGCAGGCAATAGCGTGTCCTGCAAGCCTCTGGCCAGCAAGGGACACTGAGGGAGGGTCACCTCTGACCCCCACCCCACTTCCATACCCCCAGGCCCCAGACTCCACCTTCTAGGTAGGTAGCCAGGATCTACTTAAGGCGGGTTTATTTTTTTTCTCTTTTCTTTTCCCTTGACCCCCCTGCATTCTCTTTTTAACACCTAGCCCTCCTTCTCCCCCCAGACCTTCCTGGATTGCCAGCAGGCAATAGCGTGTCCTGCAAGCCTCTGGCCAGCAAGGGACACTGAGGGAGGTTCACCTCTGACCCCCACTCCACTTCCAGACCCCCAGGCCCCAGACTCCACCTTCTAGGTAGGTAGCCAGGATCTACTTAAGGCGGGTTTTTTTTTTTCTCTTTTCTTTTCCTTTGACCCCCCTGCATTCTCTTTTTAACACCTAGCCCTCCTTCTCCCCCCAGACCTTCGTGGACTGCCAGCAGGCAATAGCGTGTCCTGCAAGCCTCTGGCCAGCAAGGGACACTGAGGGAGGGTCACCTCTGACCCCCACCCCACTTCCAGACCCCCAGGCCCCAGACTCCACCTTCTACGTAGGTAGTCAGGATCTACTTAAGGCGGGTTTTTTTTTTCTCTTTTCTTTTCCCTTGACCCCCCTGCATTCTCTTTTTAACACCTAGCCCTCCTTCTCCCCCCAGACCTTCCTGGACTGCCAGCAGGCAATAGCGTGTCCTGCAAGCCTCTGGCCAGCAAGGGACACTGAGGGAGGGTCACCTCTGACCCCCACCCCACTTCCAGACCCCCAGGCCCCAGACTCCACCTTCTAGGTAGGTAGCCAGGATCTACTTAAGGCGGTTTTTTTTTTTTCTCTTTTCTTTTCCCTTGACCACCCTGCATTCTCTTTTTAACACCTAGCCCTCCTTCTCCCCCCAGACCTTCCTGGACTGCCAGCAGGCAATAGCGTGTCCTGCAAGCCTCTGGCCAGCAAGGGACACTGAGGGAGTGTCACCTCTGACCCCCACCCCACTTCCAGACCCCCAGGCCCCAGACTCCACCTTCTAGGTAGGTAGCCAGGATCTACTTAAGGCGGGTTTTTTTTTTTTCTCTTTTCTTTTCCCTTGACCCCCCTGCATTCTCTTTTTAACACCTAGCCCTCCTTCTCCCCCCAGACCTTCCTGGACTGCCAGCAGGCAATAGCGTGTCCTGCAAGCCTCTGGCCAGCAAGGGACACTGAGGGAGGGTCACCTCTGACCCCCACCCCACTTCCAGACCCCCAGGCCCCAGACTCCACCTTCTAGGTAGGTAGCCAGGATCTACTTAAGGCGGGTTTTTTTTTTTTTCTCTTTTCTTTTCCCTTGACCCCCCTGCATTCTCTTTTTAACACCTAGCCCTCCTTCTCCCCCCAGAACTTCCTGGACTGCCAGCAGGCAATAGCGTGTCCTGCAAGCCTCTGGCCAGCAAGGGACACTGAGGGAGGGTCACCTCTGACCCCCACCCCACTTCCAGACCCCCAGGCCCCAGAGTCCACCTTCTAGGTAGGTAGCCAGGATCTACTTAAGGCGGGTTTTTTTTTTTCTCTTTACTTTTCCCTTGACCCCCCTGCATTCTCTTTTTAACACCTAGCCCTCCTTCTCCCCCCAGACCTTCCTGGACTGCCAGCAGGCAATAGCGTGTCCTGCAAGCCTCTGGCCAGCAAGGGACACTGAGGGAGGGTCACCTCTGACCCCCACCCCACTTCCAGACCCCCAGGCCCCAGACTCCACCTTCTATGTAGGTAGCCAGGATCTACTTAAGGCGGGTTTTTTTTTTTCTCTTTTCTTTTCCCTTGTCCCCCCTGCATTCTCTTTTTAACACCTAGCCCTCCTTCTCCCCCCAGAACTTCCTGGACTGCCAGCAGGCAATGTCGTGTCCTGCAAGCCTCTGGCCAGCAAGGGACACTGAGGGAGGGTCACCTCTGACCCCCACCCCACTTCCAGACCCCCAGGCCCCAGACTCCACCTTAAAGGTAGGTAGCCAGGATCTACTTAAGGCGGGTTTTTTTTTTTCTCTTTTCTTTTCCCTTGACCCCCCTGCATTCTCTTTTTAACACCTAGCCCTCCTTCTCCCCCCAGACCTTCCTGGACTGCCAGCAGGCAATAGCGTGTCCTGCAAGCCTCTGGCCATCAAGGGACACTGAGGGAGGGTCACCTCTGACCCCCACCCCACTTCCAGACCCCCAGGCCCCAGACTCCACCTTGTAGGTAGGTAGCCAGGATCTACTTAAGGCGGGTTTTTTTTTTCTCTTTTCTTTTCCCTTGACCCCCCTGCATTCTCTTTTTAACACCTAGCCCTCCTTCTCCCCCCAGACCTTCCTGGACTGCCAGCAGGCAATAGCGTGTCCTGCAAGCCTCTGGCCAGCAAGGGACACTGAGGGAGGGTCACCTCTGACCCCCACCCCACTTCCAGACCCCCAGGCCCCAGACTCCACCTTCTAGGTAGGTAGCCAGGATCTACTTAAGGCGGGTTTTTTTTTTTCTCTTTTCTTTTCCCTTGACCCCCCTGCATTCTCTTTTTAACACCTAGCCCTCCTTCTCCCCCCAGAACTTCCTGGACAGCCAGCAGGCAATAGCGTGTCCTGCAAGCCTCTGGCCAGCAAGGGACACTGAGGGAGGGTCACCTCTGACCCCCACCCCACTTCCAGACCCCCAGGCCCCAGACTCCACCTTCTAGGTAGGTAGCCAGGATCTACTTAAGGCGGGTTTTTTTTTTTTCTCTTTTCTTTTCCCTTGACCCCCCTGCATTCTCTTTTTACCACCTAGCCCTCCTTCTCCCCCCAGACCTTCCTGGACTGCCAGCAGGCAATAGCGTGTCCTGCAAGCCTCTGGCCAGCAAGGGACACTGAGGGAGGGTCACCTCTGACCCCCACCCCACTTCCAGACCCCCAGGCCCCAGACTCCACCTTCTAGGTAGGTAGCCAGGATCTACTTAAGGCGGGTTTTTTTTTTTCTCTTTTCTTTTCCCTTGACCCCCCTGCATTCTCTTTTTAACACCTACCCCTCCTTCTCCCCCCAGACCTTCCTGGACTGCCAGCAGGCAATAGCGTGTCCTGCAAGCCTCTGGCCAGCAAGGGACACTGAGGGAGGGTCACCTCTGACCCCCACCCCACTTCCAGACCCCCAGGCCCCAGACTCCACCTTCTAGGTAGGTAGCCAGGATCTACTTAAGGCGGGTTTTTATTTCTCTTTTCTTTTCCCTTGACCCCCCTGCATTATCTTTTTAACACCTAGCCCTCCTTCTCCCCCCAGAACTTCCTGGACTGCCAGCAGGCAATAGCGTGTCCTGCAAGCCTCTGGCCAGCAAGGGACACTGAGGGAGGGTCACCTCTGACCCCCACCCCACTTCCAGACCCCCAGGCCCCAGACTCCACCTTCCAGGTAGGTAGCCAGGATCTCCTTATGGCGGGTTTTTTTTTTTCTCTTTTCTTTTCCCTTGACCCCCCTGCATTCTCTTTTTAACACCTAGCCCTCCTTCTACCCCCAGACCTTCCTGGACTGCCAGCAGGCAATAGCGTGTCCTGCAAGCCTCTGGCCAGCAAGGGACACTGAGGGAGGGTCACCTCTGACCCCCACCCCACTTCCAGACCCCCAGGCCCCAGACTCCACCTTCTAGGTAGGTAGCCAGGATCTACTTAAGGCGGGTTTTTTTTTTTCTCTTTTCTTTTCCCTTGACCCCCCTGCATTCTCTTTTTAACACCTAGCCCTCCTTCTCCCCCCTGAACTTCCTGGACTGCCAGCAGGCAATAGCGTGTCCTGCAAGCCTCTGGCCAGCAAGGGACACTGAGGGAGGGTCACCTCTGACCCCCACCCCACTTCCAGACCCCCAGGCCCCAGACTCCACCTTCTAGGTAGGTGGCCAGGATCTACTTAAGGCGGTTTTTTTTTTTCTCTTTTCTTTTCCCTTGACCCCCCTGCATTCTCTTTTTAACACCTAGCCCTCCTTCTCCCCCCAGACCTTCGTGGACTGCCAGCAGGCAATAGCGTGTCCTGCAAGCCTCTGGCCAGCAAGGGACACTGAGGGAGGGTCACCTCTGACCCCCACCCCACTTCCAGACCCCCAGGCCCCAGACTCCACCTTCTAGGTAGGTAGCCAGGATCTACTTAAGGCGGGTTTTTTTTTTTTCTCTTTTCTTTTCCCTTGACCCCCCTGCATTCTCTTTTTAACACCTAACCCTCCTTCTCCCCCCAGACCTTCCTGGACTGCCAGCAGGCAATAGCGTGTCCTGCAAGCCTCTGCCCAGCAAGGGACACTGAGGGAGGGTCACCTCTGACCCCCACCCCACTTCCAGACCCCCAGGCCCCAGACTCCACCTTCTAGGTAGGTAGCCAGGATATACTTAAGGCGGGTTTTTTTTTTCTCTTTTCTTTTCCCTTGACCCACCTGCATTCTCTTTTTAACACCTAGCCCTCCTTCTCCCCCCTAACCTTCGTGGACTGCCAGCAGGCAATAGCGTGTCCTGCAAGCCTCTGGCCAGCAAGGGACACTGAGGGAGGGTCACCTCTGACCCCCACCCCACTTCCAGACCCCCAGGCCCCAGACTCCACCTTCTAGGTAGGTAGCCAGGATCTACTTAAGGCGGGTTTATTTTTTTTCTCTTTTCTTTTCCCTTGACCCCCCTGCATTCTCTTTTTAACACCTAGCCCTCCTTCTGCCCCCAGACCTTCCTGGATTGCCAGCAGGCAATAGCGTGTCCTGCAAGCCTCTGGCCAGCAAGGGACACTGAGGGAGGTTCACCTCTGACCCCCACTCCACTTCCAGACCCCCAGGCCCCAGACTCCACCTTCTAGGTAGGTAGCCAGGATCTACTTAAGGCGGGTTTTTTTTTTTCTCTTTTCTTTTCCTTTGACCCCCCTGCATTCTCTTTTTAACACCTAGCCCTCCTTCTCCCCCCAGACCTTCGTGGACTGCCAGCAGGCAATAGCGTGTCCTGCAAGCCTCTGGCCAGCAAGGGACACTGAGGGAGGGTCACCTCTGACCCCCACCCCACTTCCAGACCCCCAGGCCCCAGACTCCACCTTCTACGTAGGTAGTCAGGATCTACTTAAGGCGGGTTTTTTTTTTCTCTTTTCTTTTCCCTTGACCCCCCTGCATTCTCTTTTTAACACCTAGCCCTCCTTCTCCCCCCAGACCTTCCTGGACTGCCAGCAGGCAATAGCGTGTCCTGCAAGCCTCTGGCCAGCAAGGGACACTGAGGGAGGGTCACCTCTGACCCCCACCCCACTTCCAGACCCCCAGGCCCCAGACTCCACCTTCTAGGTAGGTAGCCAGGATCTACTTAAGGAGGGTTTTTTTTTTTCTCTTTTCTTTTCCCTTGACCCCCCCTGCATTCTCTTTTTAACTCCTAGCCCTCCTTCTCCCCCCAGACCTTCCTGGACTGCCAGCAGGCAATAGCGTGTCCTGCAAGCCTCTGGCCAGCAAGGGACACTGAGGGAGGGTCACCTCTGACCCCCACCCCACTTCCAGACCCCCATGCCCCAGACTCCACCTTCTAGGTAGGTAGCCAGGATCTACTTAAGGCGGGTTTTTTTTTTTTTCTCTTTTCTTTTCCCTTGACCCCCCTGCATTCTCTTTTTAACACCTAACCCTCCTTCTCCCCCCAGACCTTCCTGGACTGCCAGCAGGCAATAGCGTGTCCTGCAAGCCTCTGGCCAGCAAGGGACACTGAGGGAGGGTCACCTCTGACCCCCACCCCACTTCCAGACCCCCAGGCCCCAGACTCCACCTTCTAGGTAGGTAGCCAGGATATACTTAAGGCGGGTTTTTTTTTTCTCTTTTCTTTTCCCTTGACCCCCCTGCATTCTCTTTTTAACACCTAGCCCTCCTTCTCCCCCCAGACCTTCGTGGACTGCCAGCAGGCAATAGCGTGTCCTGCAAGCCTCTGGCCAGCAAGGGACACTGAGGGAGGGTCACCTCTGACCCCCACCCCACTTCCAGACCCCCAGGCCCCAGACTCCACCTTCTAGGTAGGTAGCCAGGATCTACTTAAGGCGGGTTTATTTTTTTTCTCTTTTCTTTTCCCTTGACCCCCCTGCATTCTCTTTTTAACACCTAGCCCTCCTTCTCCCCCCAGACCTTCCTGGATTGCCAGCAGGCAATAGCGTGTCCTGCAAGCCTCTGGCCAGCAAGGGACACTGAGGGAGGTTCACCTCTGACCCCCACTCCACTTCCAGACCACCAGGCCCCAGACTCCACCTTCTAGGTAGGTAGCCAGGATCTACTTAAGGCGGGTTTTTTTTTTTCTCTTTTCTTTTTCCTTGACCCCCCTGCATTCTCTTTTTAACACCTAGCCCTCCTTCTCCCCCCAGACCTTCCTGGACTGCCAGCAGGCAATAGCGTGTCCTGCAAGCCTCTGGCCAGCAAGGGACACTGAGGGAGGGTCACCTCTGACCCCCACCCCACTTCCAGACCCCCAGGCCCCAGACTCCACCTTCTAGGTAGGTAGACAGGATCTACTTAAGGCGGGTTTTTTTTTTTTCTCTTTTCTTTTCCCTTGACCCCCCTGCATTCTCTTTTTAACACCTAGCCCTCCTTCTCCCCCCAGACCTTCCTGGACTGCCAGCAGGCAATAGCGTGTCCTGCAAGCCTCTGGCCAGCAAGGGACACTGAGGGAGGGTCACCTCTGACCCCCACCCCACTTCCAGACCCCCAGGCCCCAGACTCCACCTTCTACGTAGGTAGCCAGGATCTACTTAAGGCGGGTTTTTTTTTTTTCTCTTTTCTTTTCCCTTGTCCCCCCTGCATTCTCTTTTTAACACCTAGCCCTCCTTCTCCCCCCAGAACTTCCTGGACTGCCAGCAGGCAATGTCGTGTCCTGCAAGCCTCTGGCCAGCAAGGGACACTGAGGGATGGTCACCTCTGACCCCCACCCCACTTCCAGACCCCCAGGCCCCAGACTCCACCTTAAAGGTAGGTAGCCAGGATCTACTTAAGGCGGTTTTTTTTTTCTCTTTTCTTTTCCCTTGACCCCCCTGCATTCTCTTTTTAACACCTAGCCCTCCTTCTCCCCCCAGACCTTCCTGGACTGCCAGCAGGCAATAGCGTGTCCTGCAAGCCTCTGGCCAGCAAGGGACACTGAGGGAGGGTCACCTCTGACCCCCACCCCACTTCCAGACCCCCAGGCCCCAGACTCCACCTTCTAGGTAGGTAGCCAGGATCTACTTAAGGGGGGTTTTTTTTTTCTCTTTTCTTTTCCCTTGACCCCCCTGCATTCTCTTTTTAACACCTAGCCCTCCTTCTCCCCCCAGACCTTCCTGGACTGCCAGCAGGCAATAGCGTGTCCTGCAAGCCTCTGGCCAGCAAGGGACACTGAGGGAGGGTCACCTCTGACCCCCACCCCACTTCCAGACCCCCAGGCCCCAGACTCCACCTTCTAGGTAGGTAGCCAGGATCTACTTAAGGCGGGTTTTTTTTTTTTCTCTTTTCTTTTCCCTTGACCCCCCTGCATTCTCTTTTTAACACCTAGCCCTCCTTCTCCCCCCAGAACTTCCTGGACAGCCAGCAGGCAATAGCGTGTCCTGCAAGCCTCTGGCCAGCAAGGGACACTGAGGGAGGGTCACCTCTGACCCCCACCCCACTTCCAGACCCCCAGGCCCCAGACTCCA
This sequence comes from Tupaia tana, assembly GCA_026018925.1. Taxonomy (NCBI): domain Eukaryota; kingdom Metazoa; phylum Chordata; class Mammalia; order Scandentia; family Tupaiidae; genus Tupaia; species Tupaia tana. Next base: position 19,923 of record JAKSZU010000600.1, read on the forward strand.
CCTTCTAGGTAGGTAGCCAGGATCTACTTAAGGCGGGTTTTTTTTTTTTCTCTTTTCTTTTCCCTTGACCCACCTGCATTCTCTTTTTAACACCTAGCCCTCCTTCTCCCCCCAGAACTTCCTGGACTGCCAGCAGGCAATAGCGTGTCCTGCAAGCCTCTGGCCAGCAAGGGACACTGAGGGAGGGTCACCTCTGACCCCCACCCCACTTCCAGACCCCCAGGCCCCAGACTCCACCTTCTAGGTAGGTAGCCAGGATCTACTTAAGGCGGGTTTTTTTTTTTCTCTTTTCTTTTCCCTTGACCCCCCTGCATTCTCTTTTTAACACCTACCCCTCCTTCTCCCCCCAGACCTTCCTGGACTGCCAGCAGGCAATAGCGTGTCCTGCAAGCCTCTGGCCAGCAAGGGACACTGAGGGAGGGTCACCTCTGACCCCCCACCCCACTTCCAGAGCCCCAGGCCCCAGACTCCACCTTCTAGGTAGGTAGCCAGGATCTACTTAAGGCGGGTTTTTTTTTTTTCTCTTTTCTTTTCCCTTGACCCCCCTGCATTCTCTTTTTAACACCTAGCCCTCCTTCTCCCCCCAGACCTTCCTGGACTGCCAGCAGGCAATAGCGTGTCCTGCAAGCCTCTGGCCAGCAAGGGACACTGAGGGAGTGTCACCTCTGACCCCCACCCCACTTCCAGACTCCCAGGCCCCAGACTCCACCTTCTAGGTCGGTACCCAGGATCTACTTAAGGCGGGTTTTTTTTTTCTCTTTTCTTTTCCCTTGACCCCCCTGCATTCTCTTTTTAACTCCTAGCCCTCCTTCTCCCCCAGACCTTCCTGGACTGCCAGCAGGCAAAAGCGTGTCCTGCAAGCCTCTGGTCAGCAAGGGACACTGAGGGAGGGTCACCTCTGACCCCCACCCCACTTCCAGACCCCCATGCCCCAGACTCCACCTTCTAGGTAGGTAGCCAGGATCTACTTAAGGCGGGTTTTTTTTTTTTTCTCTTTTCTTTTCCCTTGACCCCCCTGCATTCTCTTTTTAACACCTAACCCTCCTTCTCCCCCCAGACCTTCCTGGACTGCCAGCAGGCAATAGCGTGTCCTGCAAGCCTCTGGCCAGCAAGGGACACTGAGGGAGGGTCACCTCTGACCCCCACCCCACTTCCAGACCCCCAGGCCCCAGACTCCACCTTCTAGGTAGGTAGCCAGGATATACTTAAGGCGGGTTTTTTTTTTCTCTTTTCTTTTCCCTTGACCCCCCTGCATTCTCTTTTTAACACCTAGCCCTCCTTCTCCCCCCAGACCTTCGTGGACTGCCAGCAGGCAATAGCGTGTCCTGCAAGCCTCTGGCCAGCAAGGGACACTGAGGGAGGGTCACCTCTGACCCCCACCCCACTTCCAGACCCCCAGGCCCCAGACTCCACCTTTTAGGTAGGTAGCCAGGATCTACTTAAGGCGGGTTTATTTTTTTTCTCTTTTCTTTTCCCTTGACCCCCCTGCATTCTCTTTTTAACACCTAGCCCTCCTTCTCCCCCCAGACCTTCCTGGATTGCCAGCAGGCAATAGCGTGTCCTCCAAGCCTCTGGCCAGCAAGGGACACTGAGGGAGGTTCACCTCTGACCCCCACTCCACTTCCAGACCCCCAGGCCCCAGACTCCACCTTCTAGGTAGGTAGCCAGGATCTACTTAAGGCGGGTTTTTTTTTTTCTCTTTTCTTTTCCCTTGACCCCCCTGCATTCTCTTTTTAACACCTAGCCCTCCTTCTCCCCCCAGACCTTCCTGGACTGCCAGCAGGCAATAGCGTGTCCTGCAAGCCTCTGGCCAGCAAGGGACACTGAGGGAGGGTCACCTCTGACCCCCACCCCACTTCCAGACCCCCAGGCCCCAGACTCCACCTTCTAGGTAGGTAGCCAGGATCTACTTAAGGCGGGTTTTTTTTTTTTTTCTCTTTTCTTTTCCCTTGACCCACCTGCATTCTCTTTTTAACACCTAGCCCTCCTTCTCCCCCCAGAACTTCCTGGACTGCCAGCAGGCAATAGCGTGTCCTGCAAGCCTCTGGCCAGCAAGGGACACTGAGGGAGGGTCACCTCTGACCCCCACCCCACTTCCAGACCCCCAGGCCCCAGACTCCACCTTCTAGGTAGGTAGCCAGGATCTACTTAAGGCGGGTTTTTTTTTTTCTCTTTTCTTTTCCCTTGACCCCCCTGCATTCTCTTTTTAACACCTACCCCTCCTTCTCCCCCCAGACCTTCCTGGACTGCCAGCAGGCAATAGCGTGTCCTGCAAGCCTCTGGCCAGCAAGGGACAGTGAGGGAGGGTCACCTCTGACCCCCACCCCACTTCCAGACCCCCAGGCCCCAGACTCCACCTTCTAGGTAGGTAGCCAGGATCTACTTAAGGCGGGTTTTTATTTCTCTTTTCTTTTCCCTTGACCCCCCTGCATTCTCTTTTTAACACCTAGCCCTCCTTCTCCCCCCAGAACTTCCTGGACTGCCAGCAGGCAATAGCGTGTCCTGCAAGCCTCTGGCCAGCAAGGGACACTGAGGGAGGGTCACCTCTGACCCCCACCCCACTTCCAGACCCCCAGGCCCCAGACTCCACCTTCTAGGTCGGTAGCCAGGATCTACTTAAGGCGGGTTTTTTTTTTTTCTCTTTTCTTTTCCCTTGACCCACCTGCATTCTCTTTTTAACACCTAGCCCTCCTTCTCCCCCCAGAACTTCCTGGACTGCCAGCAGGCAATAGCGTGTCCTGCAAGCCTCTGGCCAGCAAGGGACACTGAGGGAGGGTCACCTCTGACCCCCACCCCACTTCCAGACCCCCAGGCCCCAGACTCCACCTTCTAGGTAGGTAGCCAGGATCTACTTAAGGCGGGTTTTTTTTTTTCTCTTTTCTTTTCCCTTGACGCCCCTGCATTGTCTTTTTAACACCTACCCCTCCTTCTCCCCCCAGATCTTCCTGGACTGCCAGGAGGCAATAGCGTGTCCTGCAAGCCTCTGGCCAGCAAGGGACACTGAGGGAGGGTCACCTCTGACCCCCACCCCACTTCCAGACCCCCAGGCCCCAGACTCCACCTTCTAGGTAGGTAGCCCGGATCTACTTAAGGCGGGTTTTTATTTCTCTTTTCTTTTCCCTTGACCCCCCTGCATTCTCTTTTTAACACCTAGCCCTCCTTCTCCCCCCAGAACTTCCTGGACTGCCAGCAGGCAATAGCGTGTCCTGCAAGCCTCTGGCCAGCAAGGGACACTGAGGGAGGGTCACCTCTGACCCCCACCCCACTTCCAGACCCCCAGGCCCCAGACTCCACCTTCTAGGTAGGTAGCCAGGATCTCCTTATGGCGGGTTTTTTTTTTTCTCTTTTCTTTTCCCTTGACCCCCCTGCATTCTCTTTTTAACACCTAGCCCTCCTTCTACCCCAGACCTTCCTGGACTGCCAGCAGGCAATAGCGTGTCCTGCAAGCCTCTGGCCAGCAAGGGACACTGAGGGAGGGTCACCTCTGACCCCCACCCCACTTCCAGACCCCGAGGCCCCAGACTCCACCTTCTAGGTAGGTAGCCAGGATCTACTTAAGGCGGGTTTTTTTTTTTCTCTTTTCTTTTCCCTTGACCCCCCTGCATTCTCTTTTTAACACCTAGCCCTCCTTCTCCCCCCAGACCTTCCTGGACTGCCAGCAGGCAATAGCGTGTCCTGCAAGCCTCTGGCCAGCAAGGGACACTGAGGGAGGGTCACCTCTGACCCCCACCCCACTTCCAGACCCCCAGGCCCCAGACTCCACCTTCTAGGTAGGTAGCCAGGATCTACTTAAGGTGGGTTTTTTTTTTTTTTCTCTTTTCTTTTCCCTTGTCCCCCCTGCATTCTCTTTTTAACACCTAGCCCTCCTTCTCCCCCCAGACCTTCCTGGACTGCCAGCAGGCAATAGCGTGTCCTGCAAGCCTCTGGCCAGCAAGGGACACTGAGGGAGGGTCACCTCTGACCCCCACCCCACTTCAAGACCCCCAGGCCCCAGACTCCACCTTCTAGGTAGGTAGCCAGGATCTACTTAAGGCGGGTTTTTTTTTTTTCTCTTTTCTTTTCCCTTGACCCCCCTGCATTCTCTTTTTAACACCTAGCCCTCCTTCTCCCCACAGAACTTCCTGGACTGCCAGCAGGCAATAGCGTGTCCTGCAAGCCTCTGGCCAGCAAGGGACACTGAGGGAGGGTCACCTCTGACCCCCACCCCACTTCCAGACCCCCAGGCCCCAGACTCCACCTTCTAGGTAGGTAGCCCGGATCTACTTAAGGCGGGTTTTTTTTTTTTCTCTTTTCTTTTCCCTTGACCCCCCTGCATTCTCTTTTTTTACACCTAGCCCTCCTTCTCCCCCCAGACCTTCCTGGATTGCCAGCAGGCAATAGCGGGTCCTGCAAGCCTCTGGCCAACAAGGGACACTGAGGAAGGGTCACCTCTGACCCCCACCCCACTTCCAGACCCCCAGGCCCCAGACTCCACCTTCTAGGTAGGTAGCCAGGATCTACTTAAGGCGGGTTTTTTTTTTTTTCTCTTTTCTTTTCCCTTGACCCCCCTGCATTCTCTTTTTAACACCTAGCCCTCCTTCTCCCCCCCGACCTTCCTGGACTGCCAGCAGGCAATAGCGTGTCCTGCAAGCCTCTGGCCAGCAAGGGACACTGAGGGAGGGTCACCTCTGATCCCCACACCACTTCCAGACCCCCAGGCCCCAGACTCCACCTTCTAGGTAGGTAGCCAGGATCTACTTAAGGCGGGGTTTTTTTTTTCTCTTTTCTTTTCCCTTGACCCCCCTGCATTCTCTTTTTAACACCTAGCCCTCCTTCTCCCCCCAGACCTTCCTGGACTGCCAGCAGGCAATAGCGTGTCCTGCAAGCCTCTGGCCAGCAAGGGACACTGAGGGAGGGTCACCTCTGACCCCCACCCCACTTCCAGACCCCCAGGCCCCAGACTCCACCTTCTAGGTAGGTAGCCAAGATCTACTTAAGGCGGGTTTTTTTTTTCTCTTTTCTTTTCCCTTGACCCCCCTGCATTCTCTTTTTAACACCTAGCCCTCCTTCTCCCCCCAGACCTTCCTGGACTGCCAGCAGGCAATAGCGTGTCCTGCAACCCTCTGGCCAGCAAGGGACACTGAGGGAGGGTCACCTCTGACCCCCACCCCACTTCCAGACCCCAAGGCCCCAGACTCCACCTTCTAGGTAGGTAGCCAGGATCTACTTAAGGCGGGTTTTTTTTTTTTTCTCTTTTCTTTTCCCTTGACCCCCCTGCATTCTCTTTTTAACACCTAGCCCTCCTTCTCCCCCCAGACCTTCCTGGACTGCCAGCAGGCAATAGCGTGTCCTGCAAACCTCTGGCCAGCAAGGGACACTGAGGGAGGGTCACCTCTGACCCCCACCCCACCTCCAGACCCCCAGGCCCCAGACTCCACCTTCTAGGTAGGTAGCCAGGATCTACTTAAGGTGGGTTTTTTTTTTTCTCTTTTCTTTTCCCTTGACCCCCCTGCATTCTCTTTTTAACACCTAGCCCTCCTTCTCCCCCAGACCTTCCTGGACTGCCAGCAGGCAATAGCGTGTCCTGCAAGCCTCTGGCCAGCAAGGGACACTGAGGGAGGGTCACCTCTGACCCCCACCCCACTTCCAGACCCCCAGGCCCCAGACTCCACCTTCTAGGTAGGTAGCCAGGATCTACTTAAGGCGGTTTTTTTTTCTCTTTTCTTTTCCCTTGACCCCCCTGCATTCTCTTTTTAACACCTTGCCCTCCTTCTCCCCCCAGACCTTCCTGGACTGCCAGCAGGCAATAGCGTGTCCTGCAAGCCTCTGGCCAGCAAGGGACACTGAGGGAGGGTCACCTCTGACCCCCACCCCACTTCCAGACCCCCAGGCCCCAGACTCCACCTTCTAGGTAGGTAGCCAGGATCTACTTAAGGCGGGTTTATTTTTTTTCTCTTTTCTTTTCCCTTGACCCCCCTGCATTCTCTTTTTAACACCTAGCCCTCCTTCTCCCCCCAGACCTTCCTGGATTGCCAGCAGGCAATAGCGTGTCCTGCAAGCCTCTGGCCAGCAAGGGACACTGAGGGAGGTTCACCTCTGACCCCCACTCCACTTCCAGACCCCCAGGCCCCAGACTCCACCTTCTAGGTAGGTAGCCAGGATCTACTTAAGGCGGGTTTTTTTTTTTCTCTTTTCTTTTCCTTTGACCCCCCTGCATTCTCTTTTTAACACCTAGCCCTCCTTCTCCCCCCAGACCTTCGTGGACTGCCAGCAGGCAATAGCGTGTCCTGCAAGCCTCTGGCCAGCAAGGGACACTGAGGGAGGGTCACCTCTGACCCCCACCCCACTTCCAGACCCCCAGGCCCCAGACTCCACCTTCTACGTAGGTAGTCAGGATCTACTTAAGGCGGGTTTTTTTTTTCTCTTTTCTTTTCCCTTGACCCCCCTGCATTCTCTTTTTAACACCTAGCCCTCCTTCTCCCCCCAGACCTTCCTGGACTGCCAGCAGGCAATAGCGTGTCCTGCAAGCCTCTGGCCAGCAAGGGACACTGAGGGAGGGTCACCTCTGACCCCCACCCCACTTCCAGACCCCCAGGCCCCAGACTCCACCTTCTAGGTAGGTAGCCAGGATCTACTTAAGGCGGGTTTTTTTTTTTCTCTTTTCTTTTCCCTTGACCACCCTGCATTCTCTTTTTAACACCTAGCCCTCCTTCTCCCCCCAGACCTTCCTGGACTGCCAGCAGGCAATAGCGTGTCCTGCAAGCCTCTGGCCAGCAAGGGACACTGAGGGAGTGTCACCTCTGACCCCCACCCCACTTCCACACCCCCAGGCCCCAGACTCCACCTTCTAGGTAGGTAGCCAGGATCTACTTAAGGCGGGGTTTTTTTTTTTCTCTTTTCTTTTCCCTTGACCCCCCTGCATTCTCTTTTTAACACCTAGCCCTCCTTCTCCCCCCAGACCTTCCTGGACTGCCAGCAGGCAATAGCGTGTCCTGCAAGCCTCTGGCCAGCAAGGGACACTGAGGGAGGGTCACCTCTGACCCCCACCCCACTTCCAGACCCCCAGGCCCCAGACTCCACCTTCTATGTAGGTAGCCAGGATCTACTTAAGGCGGGTTTTTTTTTTTCTCTTTTCTTTTCCCTTGTCCCCCCTGCATTCTCTTTTTAACACCTAGCCCTCCTTCTCCCCCCAGAACTTCCTGGACTGCCAGCAGGCAATGTCGTGTCCTGCAAGCCTCTGGCCAGCAAGGGACACTGAGGGAGGGTCACCTCTGACCCCCACCCCACTTCCAGACCCCCAGGCCCCAGACTCCACCTTAAAGGTAGGTAGCCAGGATCTACTTAAGGCGGGTTTTTTTTTTTCTCTTTTCTTTTCCCTTGACCCCCCTGCATTCTCTTTTTAACACCTAGCCCTCCTTCTCCCCCCAGACCTTCCTGGACTGCCAGCAGGCAATAGCGTGTCCTGCAAGCCTCTGGCCATCAAGGGACACTGAGGGAGGGTCACCTCTGACCCCCACCCCACTTCCAGACCCCCAGGCCCCAGACTCCACCTTGTAGGTAGGTAGCCAGGATCTACTTAAGGCGGGTTTTTTTTTCTCTTTTCTTTTCCCTTGACCCCCCTGCATTCTCTTTTTAACACCTAGCCCTCCTTCTCCCCCCAGACCTTCCTGGACTGCCAGCAGGCAATAGCGTGTCCTGCAAGCCTCTGGCCAGCAAGGGACACTGAGGGAGGGTCACCTCTGACCCCCACCCCACTTCCAGACCCCCAGGCCCCAGACTCCACCTTCTAGGTAGGTAGCCAGGATCTACTTAAGGCGGGTTTTTTTTTTTTCTCTTTTCTTTTCCCTTGACCCCCCTGCATTCTCTTTTTAACACCTAGCCCTCCTTCTCCCCCCAGAACTTCCTGGACAGCCAGCAGGCAATAGCGTGTCCTGCAAGCCTCTGGCCAGCAAGGGACACTGAGGGAGGGTCACCTCTGACCCCCACACCACTTCCAGACCCCCAGGCCCCAGACTCCACCTTCTAGGTAGGTAGCCAGGATCTACTTAAGGCGGGTTTTTTTTTTTTCTCTTTTCTTTTCCCTTGACCCCCCTGCATTCTCTTTTTAACACCTAGCCCTCCTTCTCCCCCCAGACCTTCCTGGACTGCCAGCAGGCAATAGCGTGTCCTGCAAGCCTCTGGCCAGCAAGGGACACTGAGGGAGGGTCACCTCTGACCCCCCACCCCACTTCCAGACCCCCAGGCCCCAGACTCCACCTTCTAGGTAGGTAGCCAGGATCTACTTAAGGCGGGTATTTTTTTTTCTCTTTTCTTTTCCCTTGACCCCCCTGCATTCTCTTTTTAACACCTACCCCTCCTTCTCCCCCCAGACCTTCCTGGACTGCCAGCAGGCAATAGCGTGTCCTGCAAGCCTCTGGCCAGCAAGGGACACTGAGGGAGGGTCACCTCTGACCCCCACCCCACTTCCAGACCCCCAGGCCCCAGACTCCACCTTCTAGGTAGGTAGCCAGGATCTACTTAAGGCGGGTTTTTATTTCTCTTTTCTTTTCCCTTGACCCCCCTGCATTCTCTTTTTAACACCTAGCCCTCCTTCTCCCCCCAGAACTTCCTGGACTGCCAGCAGGCAATAGCGTGTCCTGCAAGCCTCTGGCCAGCAAGGGACACTGAGGGAGGGTCACCTCTGACCCCCACCCCACTTCCAGACCCCCAGGCCCCAGACTCCACCTTCCAGGTAGGTAGCCAGGATCTCCTTATGGCGGGTTTTTTTTTTTCTCTTTTCTTTTCCCTTGACCCCCCTGCATTCTCTTTTTAACACCTAGCCCTCCTTCTACCCCCAGACCTTCCTGGACTGCCAGCAGGCAATAGCGTGTCCTGCAAGCCTCTGGCCAGCAAGGGACACTGAGGGAGGGTCACCTCTGACCCCCACCCCACTTCCAGACCCCCAGGCCCCAGACTCCACCTTCTAGGTAGGTAGCCAGGATCTACTTAAGGCGGGTTTTTTTTTTTCTCTTTTCTTTTCCCTTGACCCCCCTGCATTCTCTTTTTAACACCTAGCCCTCCTTCTCCCCCCTGAACTTCCTGGACTGCCAGCAGGCAATAGCGTGTCCTGCAAGCCTCTGGCCAGCAAGGGACACTGAGGGAGGGTCACCTCTGACCCCCACCCCACTTCCAGACCCCCAGGCCCCAGACTCCACCTTCTAGGTAGGTAGCCAGGATCTACTTAAGGCGGTTTTTTTTTTTCTCTTTTCTTTTCCCTTGACCCCCCTGCATTCTCTTTTTAACACCTAGCCCTCCTTCTCCCCCCAGACCTTCCTGGACTGCCAGCAGGCAATAGCGTGTCCTGCAAGCCTCTGGCCAGCAAGGGACACTGAGGGAGGGTCACCTCTGACCCCCACCCCACTTCCAGACCCCCAGGCCCCAGACTCCACCTTCTAGGTAGGTAGCCAGGATCTACTTAAGGCGGGTTTTTTTTTTTTCTCTTTTCTTTTCCCTTGACCCCCCTGCATTCTCTTTTTAACACCTAACCCTCCTTCTCCCCCCAGACCTTCCTGGACTGCCAGCAGGCAATAGCGTGTCCTGCAAGCCTCTGGCCAGCAAGGGACACTGAGGGAGGGTCACCTCTGACCCCCACCCCACTTCCAGACCCCCAGGCCCCAGACTCCACCTTCTAGGTAGGTAGCCAGGATATACTTAAGGCGGGTTTTTTTTTTCTCTTTTCTTTTCCCTTGACCCACCTGCATTCTCTTTTTAACACCTAGCCCTCCTTCTCCCCCCTAACCTTCGTGGACTGCCAGCAGGCAATAGCGTGTCCTGCAAGCCTCTGGCCAGCAAGGGACACTGAGGGAGGGTCACCTCTGACCCCCACCCCACTTCCAGACCCCCAGGCCCCAGACTCCACCTTCTAGGTAGGTAGCCAGGATCTACTTAAGGCGGGTTTATTTTTTTTCTCTTTTCTTTTCCCTTGACCCCCCTGCATTCTCTTTTTAACACCTAGCCCTCCTTCTCCCCCCAGACCTTCCTGGATTGCCAGCAGGCAATAGCGTGTCCTGCAAGCCTCTGGCCAGCAAGGGACACTGAGGGAGGTTCACCTCTGACCCCCACTCCACTTCCAGACCCCCAGGCCCCAGACTCCACCTTCTAGGTAGGTAGCCAGGATCTACTTAAGGCGGGTTTTTTTTTTTCTCTTTTCTTTTCCTTTGACCCCCCTGCATTCTCTTTTTAACACCTAGCCCTCCTTCTCCCCCCAGACCTTCGTGGACTGCCAGCAGGCAATAGCGTGTCCTGCAAGCCTCTGGCCAGCAAGGGACACTGAGGGAGGGTCACCTCTGACCCCCACCCCACTTCCAGACCCCCAGGCCCCAGACTCCACCTTCTACGTAGGTAGTCAGGATCTACTTAAGGCGGGTTTTTTTTTTCTCTTTTCTTTTCCCTTGACCCCCCTGCATTCTCTTTTTAACACCTAGCCCTCCTTCTCCCCCCAGACCTTCCTGGACTGCCAGCAGGCAATAGCGTGTCCTGCAAGCCTCTGGCCAGCAAGGGACACTGAGGGAGGGTCACCTCTGACCCCCACCCCACTTCCAGACCCCCAGGCCCCAGACTCCACCTTCTAGGTAGGTAGCCAGGATCTACTTAAGGCGGGTTTTTTTTTTTCTCTTTTCTTTTCCCTTGACCCCCCTGCATTCTCTTTTTAACACCTAGCCCTCCTTCTCCCCCCAGACCTTCCTGGACTGCCAGCAGGCAATAGCGTGTCCTGCAAGCCTCTGGCCAGCAAGGGACACTGAGGGAGGGTCACCTCTGACCCCCACCCCACTTCCAGACCCCCAGGCCCCAGACTCCACCTTCTAGGTAGGTAGCCAGGATCTACTTAAGGCGGGTTTTTTTTTTTCTCTTTTCTTTTCCCTTGACCCCCCTGCATTCTCTTTTTAACACCTAGCCCTCCTTCTCCCCCCAGACCTTCCTGGACTGCCAGCAGGCAATAGCGTGTCCTGCAAGCCTCTGGCCAGCAAGGGACACTGAGGGAGGGTCACCTCTGACCCCCACCCCACTTCCAGAGCCCCAGGCCCCAGACTCCACCTTCTAGGTAGGTAGCCAGGATCTACTTAAGGCGGGTTTTTTTTTTTCTCTTTTCTTTTTCCTTGACCCCCCTGCATTCTCTTTTTAACACCTAGCCCTCCTTCTCCCCCCAGACCTTCCTGGACTGCCAGCAGGCAATAGCGTGTCCTGCAAGCCTCTGGCCAGCAAGGGACACTGAGGGAGGGTCACCTCTGACCCCCACCCCACTTCCAGACCCCCAGGCCCCAGACTCCACCTTCTAGGTAGGTAGACAGGATCTACTTAAGGCGGGTTTTTTTTTTTTCTCTTTTCTTTTCCCTTGACCCCCCTGCATTCTCTTTTTAACACCTAGCCCTCCTTCTCCCCCCAGACCTTCCTGGACTACCAGCAGGCAATAGCGTGTCCTGCAAGCCTCTGGCCAGCAAGGGACACTGAGGGAGGGTCACCTCTGACCCCCACCCCACTTCCAGACCCCCAGGCCCCAGACTCCACCTTCTACGTAGGTAGCCAGGATCTACTTAAGGCGGGTTTTTTTTTTTTCTCTTTTCTTTTCCCTTGTCCCCCCTGCATTCTCTTTTTAACACCTAGCCCTCCTTCTCCCCCCAGAACTTCCTGGACTGCCAGCAGGCAATGTCGTGTCCTGCAAGCCTCTGGCCAGCAAGGGACACTGAGGGAGGGTCACCTCTGACCCCCACCCCACTTCCAGACCCCCAGGCCCCAGACTCCACCTTAAAGGTAGGTAGCCAGGATCTACTTAAGGCGGTTTTTTTTTTCTCTTTTCTTTTCCCTTGACCCCCCTGCATTCTCTTTTTAACATCTAGCCCTCCTTCTCCCCCCAGACCTTCCTGGACTGCCAGCAGGCAATAGCGTGTCCTGCAAGCCTCTGGCCAGCAAGGGACACTGAGGGAGGGTCACCTCTGACCCCCACCCCACTTCCAGACCCCCAGGCCCCAGACTCCACCTTCTAGGTAGGTAGCCAGGATCTACTTAAGGGGGGTTTTTTTTTTCTCTTTTCTTTTCCCTTGACCCCCCTGCATTCTCTTTTTAACACCTAGCCCTCCTTCTCCCCCCAGACCTTCCTGGACTGCCAGCAGGCAATAGCGTGTCCTGCAAGCCTCTGGCCAGCAAGGGACACTGAGGGAGGGTCACCTCTGACCCCCACCCCACTTCCAGACCCCCAGGCCCCAGACTCCACCTTCTAGGTAGGTAGCCAGGATCTACTTAAGGCGGGTTTTTTTTTTTCTCTTTTCTTTTCCCTTGACCCCCCTGCATTCTCTTTTTAACACCTAGCCCTCCTTCTCCCCCCAGACCTTCCTGGACAGCCAGCAGGCAATAGCGTGTCCTGCAAGCCTCTGGCCAGCAAGGGACACTGAGGGAGGGTCACCTCTGACCCCCACCCCACTTCCAGACCCCCAGGCCCCAGACTCCACCTTCTAGGTAGGTAGCCAGGATCTACTTAAGGCGGGTTTTTTTTTTTTCTCTTTTCTTTTCCCTTGACCCACCTGCATTCTCTTTTTAACACCTAGCCCTCCTTCTCCCCCCAGAACTTCCTGGACTGCCAGCAGGCAATAGCGTGTCCTGCAAGCCTCTGGCCAGCAAGGGACACTGAGGGAGGGTCACCTCTGACCCCCACCCCACTTCCAGACCCCCAGGCCCCAGACTCCACCTTCTAGGTAGGTAGCCAGGATCTACTTAAGGCGGGTTTTTTTTTTTCTCTTTTCTTTTCCCTTGACCCCCCTGCATTCTCTTTTTAACACCTACCCCTCCTTCTCCCCCCAGACCTTCCTGGACTGCCAGCAGGCAATAGCGTGTCCTGCAAGCCTCTGGCCAGCAAGGGACACTGAGGGAGGGTCACCTCTGACCCCCACCCCACTTCCAGAGCCCCAGGCCCCAGACTCCACCTTCTAGGTAGGTAGCCAGGATCTACTTAAGGCGGGTTTTTTTTTTTCTCTTTTCTTTTCCCTTGACCCCCCTGCATTCTCTTTTTAACACCTAGCCCTCCTTCTCCCCCCAGACCTTCCTGGACTGCCAGCAGGCAATAGCGTGTCCTGCAAGCCTCTGGCCAGCAAGGGACACTGAGGGAGGGTCACCTCTGACCCCCACCCCACTTCCAGACCCCCAGGCCCCAGACTCCACCTTCTAGGTAGGTAGCCAGGATCTACTTAAGGCGGGTTTTTTTTTTCTCTTTTCTTTTCCCTTGACCCCCCTGCATTCTCTTTTTAACTCCTAGCCCTCCTTCTCCCCCCAGACCTTCCTGGACTGCCAGCAGGCAATAGCGTGTCCTGCAAGCCTCTGGTCAGCAAGGGACACTGAGGGAGGGTCACCTCTGACCCCCACCCCACTTCCAGACCCCCATGCCCCAGACTCCACCTTCTAGGTAGGTAGCCAGGATCTACTTAAGGCGGGTTTTTTTTTTTTCTCTTTTCTTTTCCCTTGACCCCCCTGCATTCTCTTTTTAACACCTAACCCTCCTTCTCCCCCCAGACCTTCCTGGACTGCCAGCAGGCAATAGCGTGTCCTGCAAGCCTCTGGCCAGCAAGGGACACTGAGGGAGGGTCACCTCTGACCCCCACCCCACTTCCAGACCCCCAGGCCCCAGACTCCACCTTCTAGGTAGGTAGCCAGGATATACTTAAGGCGGGTTTTTTTTTTCTCTTTTCTTTTCCCTTGACCCCCCTGCATTCTCTTTTTAACACCTAGCCCTCCTTCTCCCCCCAGACCTTCGTGGACTGCCAGCAGGCAATAGCGTGTCCTGCAAGCCTCTGGCCAGCAAGGGACACTGAGGGAGGGTCACCTCTGACCCCCACCCCACTTCCAGACCCCCAGGCCCCAGACTCCACCTTTTAGGTAGGTAGCCAGGATCTACTTAAGGCGGGTTTATTTTTTTTCTCTTTTCTTTTCCCTTGACCCCCCTGCATTCTCTTTTTAACACCTAGCCCTCCTTCTCCCCCCAGACGTTCCTGGATTGCCAGCAGGCAATAGCGTGTCCTGCAAGCCTCTGGCCAGCAAGGGACACTGAGGGAGGTTCACCTCTGACCCCCACTCCACTTCCAGACCCCCAGGCCCCAGACTCCACCTTCTAGGTAGGTAGCCAGGATCTACTTAAGGCGGGTTTTTTTTTTTCTCTTTTCTTTTCCCTTGACCCCCCTGCATTCTCTTTTTAACACCTAGCCCTCCTTCTCCCCCCAGACCTTCCTGGACTGCCAGCAGGCAATAGCGTGTCCTGCAAGCCTCTGGCCAGCAAGGGACACTGAGGGAGGGTCACCTCTGACCCCCACCCCACTTCCAGACCCCCAGGCCCCAGACTCCACCTTCTAGGTAGGTAGCCAGGATCTACTTAAGGCGGGTTTTTTTTTTTTCTCTTTTCTTTTCCCTTGACCCACCTGCATTCTCTTTTTAACACCTAGCCCTCCTTCTCCCCCCAGAACTTCCTGGACTGCCAGCAGGCAATAGCGTGTCCTGCAAGCCTCTGGCCAGCAAGGGACACTGAGGGAGGGTCACCTCTGACCCCCACCCCACTTCCAGACCCCCAGGCCCCAGACTCCACCTTCTAGGTAGGTAGCCAGGATCTACTTAAGGCGGGTTTTTTTTTTTCTCTTTTCTTTTCCCTTGACCCCCCTGCATTCTCTTTTTAACACCTACCCCTCCTTCTCCCCCCAGACCTTCCTGGACTGCCAGCAGGCAATAGCGTGTCCTGCAAGCCTCTGGCCAGCAAGGGACACTGAGGGAGGGTCACCTCTGACCCCCACCCCACTTCCAGACCCCCAGGCCCCAGACTCCACCTTCTAGGTAGGTAGCCAGGATCTACTTAAGGCGGGTTTTTATTTCTCTTTTCTTTTCCCTTGACCCCCCTGCATTCTCTTTTTAACACCTAGCCCTCCTTCTCCCCCCAGAACTTCCTGGACTGCCAGCAGGCAATAGCGTGTCCTGCAAGCCTCTGGCCAGCAAGGGACACTGAGGGAGGGTCACCTCTGACCCCCACCCCACTTCCAGACCCCCAGGCCCCAGACTCCACCTTCTAGGTCGGTAGCCAGGATCTACTTAAGGCGGGTTTTTTTTTTTTCTCTTTTCTTTTCCCTTGACCCACCTGCATTCTCTTTTTAACACCTAGCCCTCCTTCTCCCCCCAGAACTTCCTGGACTGCCAGCAGGCAATAGCGTGTCCTGCAAGCCTCTGGCCAGCAAGGGACACTGAGGGAGGGTCACCTCTGACCCCCACCCCACTTCCAGACCCCCAGGCCCCAGACTCCACCTTCTAGGTAGGTAGCCAGGATCTACTTAAGGCGGGTTTTTTTTTTTCTCTTTTCTTTTCCCTTGACCCCCCTGCATTGTCTTTTTAACACCTACCCCTCCTTCTCCCCCCAGATCTTCCTGGACTGCCAGCAGGCAATAGCGTGTCCTGCAAGCCTCTGGCCAGCAAGGGACACTGAGGGAGGGTCACCTCTGACCCCCACCCCCACTTCCAGACCCACAGGCCCCAGACTCCACCTTCTAGGTAGGTAGCCAGGATCTACTTAAGGCGGGTTTTTATTTCTCTTTTCTTTTCCCTTGACCCCCCCTGCATTCTCTTTTTAACACCTAGCCCTCCTTCTCCCCCCAGAACTTCCTGGACTGCCAGCAGGCAATAGCGTGTCCTGCAAGCCTCTGGCCAGCAAGGGACACTGAGGGAGGGTCACCTCTGACCCCCACCCCACTTCCAGACCCCCAGGCCCCAGACTCCACCTTCTAGGTAGGTAGCCAGGATCTCCTTATGGCGGGTTTTTTTTTTTTCTCTTTTCTTTTCCCTTGACCCCCCTGCATTCTCTTTTTAACAACTAGCCCTCCTTCTACCCCAGACCTTCCTGGACTGCCAGCAGGCAATAGCGTGTCCTGCAAGCCTCTGGCCCGCAAGGGACACTGAGGGAGGGTCACCTCTGACCCCCACCCCACTTCCAGACCCCGAGGCCCCAGACTCCACCTTCTAGGTAGGTAGCCAGGATCTACATAAGGCGGGTTTTTTTTTTTTCTCTTTTCTTTTCCCTTGACCCCCCTGCATTCTCTTTTTAACACCTAGCCCTCCTTCTCCCCCCAGACCTTCCTGGACTGCCAGCAGGCAATAGCGTGTCCTGCAAGCCTCTGGCCAGCAAGGGACACTGAGGGAGGGTCACCTCTGACCCCCACCCCACTTCCAGACTCCCAGGCCCCAGACTCCACCTTCTAGGTAGGTAGCCAGGATCTACTTAAGGTGGGTTTTTTTTTTTTCTCTTTTCTTTTCCCTTGTCCCCCCCTGCATTCTCTTTTTAACACCTAGCCCTCCTTCTCCCCCCAGACCTTCCTGGACTGCCAGCAGGCAATAGCGTGTCCTGCAAGCCTCTGGCCAGCAAGGGACACTGAGGGAGGGTCACCTCTGACCCCCACCCCACTTCAAGACCCCCAGGCCCCAGACTCCACCTTCTAGGTAGGTAGCCAGGATCTACTTAAGGCGGGTTTTTTTTTTTTCTCTTTTCTTTTCCCTTGACCCCCCTGCATTCTCTTTTTAACACCTAGCCCTCCTTCTCCCCACCGAACTTCCTGGACTGCCAGCAGGCAATAGCGTGTCCTGCAAGCCTCTGGCCAGCAAGGGACACTGAGGGAGGGTCACCTCTGACCCCCACCCCACTTCCAGACCCCCAGGCCCCAGACTCCACCTTCTAGGTAGGTAGCCCGGATCTACTTAAGGCGGGTTTTTTTTTTTTTCTCTTTTCTTTTCCCTTGACCCCCCTGCATTCTCTTTTTTTACACCTAGCCCTCCTTCTCCCCCCAGACCTTCCTGGATTGCCAGCAGGCAATAGCGGGTCCTGCAAGCCTCTGGCCAACAAGGGACACTGAGGAAGGGTCACCTCTGACCCCCACCCCCACTTCCAGACCCCCAGGCCCCAGACTCCACCTTCTAGGTAGGTAGCCAGGATCTACTTAAGGCGGGTTTTTTTTTTTTTCTCTTTTCTTTTCCCTTGACCCCCCTGCATTCTCTTTTTAACACCTAGCCCTCCTTCTCCCCCCAGACCTTCCTGGACTGCCAGCAGGCAATAGCGTGTCCTGCAAGCCTCTGGCCAAAAAGGGACACTGAGGGAGGGTCACCTCTGATCCCCACCCCACTTCCAGACCCCCAGGCCCCAGACTCCACCTTCTAGGTAGGTAGCCAGGATCTACTTAAGGCGGGGTTTTTTTTTTCTCTTTTCTTTTCCCTTGACCCCCCTGCATTCTCTTTTTAACACCTAGCCCTCCTTCTCCCCCCAGACCTTCCTGGACTGCCAGCAGGCAATAGCGTGTCCTGCAAGCCTCTGGCCAGCAAGGGACACTGAGGGAGGGTCACCTCTGACCCCCACCCCACTTCCAGACCCCCAGGCCCCAGACTCCACCTTCTAGGTAGGTAGCCAAGATCTACTTAAGGCGGGTTTTTTTTTTCTCTTTTCTTTTCCCTTGACCCCCCTGCATTCTCTTTTTAACACCTAGCCCTCCTTCTCCCCCCAGACCTTCCTGGACTGCCAGCAGGCAATAGCGTGTCCTGCAACCCTCTGGCCAGCAAGGGGACACTGAGGGAGGGTCACCTCTGACCCCCACCCCACTTCCAGACCCCAAGGCCCCAGACTCCACCTTCTAGGTAGGTAGCCAGGATCTACTTAAGGCGGGTTTTTTTTTTTTCTCTTTTCTTTTCCCTTGACCCCCCTGCATTCTCTTTTTAACACCTAGCCCTCCTTCTCCCCCCAGACCTTCCTGGACTGCCAGCAGGCAATAGCGTGTCCTGCAAACCTCTGGCCAGCAAGGGACACTGAGGGAGGGTCACCTCTGACCCCCACCCCACCTCCAGACCCCCAGGCCCCAGACTCCACCTTCTAGGTAGGTAGCCAGGATCTACTTAAGGTGGGTTTTTTTTTTTTCTCTTTTCTTTTCCCTTGACCCCCCTGCATTCTCTTTTTAACACCTAGCCCTCCTTCTCCCCCAGACCTTCCTGGACTGCCAGCAGGCAATAGCGTGTCCTGCAAGCCTCTGGCCAGCAAGGGACACTGAGGGAGGGTCACCTCTGACCCCCACCCCACTTCCAGACCCCCAGGCCCCAGACTCCACCTTCTAGGTAGGTAGCCAGGATCTACTTAAGGCGGTTTTTTTTTCTCTTTTCTTTTCCCTTGACCCCCCTGCATTCTCTTTTTAACACCTTGCCCTCCTTCTCCCACCAGACCTTCCTGGACTGCCAGCAGGCAATAGCGTGTCCTGCAAGCCTCTGGCCAGCAAGGGACACTGAGGGAGGGTCACCTCTGACCCCCACCCCACTTCCAGACCCCCAGGCCCCAGACTCCACCTTCTACGTAGGTAGTCAGGATCTACTTAAGGCGGGTTTTTTTTTTCTCTTTTCTTTTCCCTTGACCCCTCTGCATTCTCTTTTTAACACCTAGCCCCTCCTTCTCCCCCCAGACCTTCCTGGACTGCCAGCAGGCAATAGCGTGTCCTGCAAGCCTCTGGCCAGCAAGGGACACTGAGGGACGGTCACCTCTGACCCCCACCCCACTTCCAGACCCCCAGTCCCCAGACTCCACCTTCTAGGTAGGTAGCCAGGATCTACTTAAGGCGGGTTTTTTTTTTTCTCTTTTCTTTTCCCTTGACCCCCCTGCATTCTCTTTTTAACACCTAGCCCTCCTTCTCCCCCCAGACCTTCCTGGACTGCCAGCAGGCAATAGCGTGTCCTGCAAGCCTCTGGCCAGCAAGGGACACTGAGGGAGGGTCACCTCTGACCCCCACCCCACTTCCAGACCCCCAGGCCCCAGACTCCACCTTCTAGGTAGGTAGCCAGGATCTACTTAAGGCGGGTTTTTTTTTTTCTCTTTTCTTTTCCCTTGACCCCCCCTGCATTCTCTTTTTAACACCTAGCCCTCCTTCTCCCCCCAGACCTTCCTGGACTGCCAGCAGGCAATAGCGTGTCCTGCAAGCCTCTGGCCAGCAAGGGACACTGAGGGAGGGTCACCTCTGACCCCCACCCCACTTCCAGACCCCCAGGCCCCAGACTCCACCTTCTAGGTAGGTAGCCAGGATCTACTGAAGGCGGGTTTTTTTTTTCTCTTTTCTTTTCCCTTGACCCCCCTGCATTCTCTTTTTAACACCTAGCCCTCCTTCTCCCCCCAGACCTTCCTGGACTGCCAGCAGGCAATAGCGTGACCTGCAAGCCTCTGGCCAGCAAGGGACACTGAGGGAGTGTCACCTCTGACCCCCACCCCACTTCCAGACTCCCAGGCCCCAGACTCCACCTTCTAGGTCGGTAGCCAGGATCTACTTAAGGCGGCTTTTTTTTTTCTCTTTTCTTTTCCCTTGACCCCCCTGCATTCTCTTTTTAACTCCTAGCCCTCCTTCTCCCCCCAGACCTTCCTGGACTGCCAGCAGGCAATAGCGTGTCCTGCAAGCCTCTGGCCAGCAAGGGACACTGAGGGAGGGTCACCTCTGACCCCCACCCCACTTCCAGACCCCCATGCCCCAGACTCCACCTTCTAGGTAGGTAGCCAGGATCTACTTAAGGCGGGTTTTTTTTTTTTCTCTTTTCTTTTCCCTTGACCCCCCTGCATTCTCTTTTTAACACCTAACCCTCCTTCTCCCCCCAGAACTTCCTGGACTGCCAGCAGGCAATAGCGTGTCCTGCAAGCCTCTGGCCAGCAAGGGACACTGAGGGAGGGTCACCTCTGACCCCCACCCCACTTCCAGACCCCCAGGCCCCAGACTCCACCTTCTAGGTAGGTAGCCAGGATCTACTTAAGGCGGGTTTTGTTTTTCTCTTTTCTTTTCCCTTGACCCCCCTGCATTCTCTTTTTAACACCTAGCCCTCCTTCTCCCCCCAGACCTTCGTGGACTGCCAGCAGGCAATAGCGTGTCCTGCAAGCCTCTGGCCAGCAAGGGACACTGAGGGAGGGTCACCTCTGACCCCCCACCCCACTTCCAGACCCCCAGGCCCCAGACTCCACCTTCTAGGTAGGTAGCCAGGATCTACTTAAGGCGGGTTTATTTTTTTTCTCTTTTCTTTTCCCTTGGCCCCCCTGCATTCTCTTTTTAACACCTAGCCCTCCTTCTCCCCCCAGACCTTCCTGGATTGCCAGCAGGCAATAGCGTGTCCTGCAAGCCTCTGACCAGCAAGGGACACTGAGGGAGGTTCACCTCTGACCCCCACTCCACTTCCAGACCCCCAGGCCCCAGACTCCACCTTCTAGGTAGTTAGCCAGGATCTACTTAAGGCGGGTTTTTTTTTTTTCTCTTTTCTTTTCCCTTGACCCCCCTGCATTCTCTTTTTAACACCTAGCCCTCCTTCTCCCCCCAGACCTTCCTGGACTGCCAGCAGGCAATAGCGTGTCCTGCAAGCCTCTGGCCAGCAAGGGACACTGAGGGAGGGTCACCTCTGACCCCCACCCCACTTCCAGACCCCCAGGCCCCAGACTCCACCTTCTAGGTAGGTAGCCAGGATCTACTTAAGGCGGGTTTTTTTTTTTCTCTTTTCTTTTCCTTTGACCCCCCTGCATTCTCTTTTTAACACCTAGCCCTCCTTCTCCCCCCAGACCTTCCTGGACTGCCAGCAGGCAATAGCGTGTCCTGCAAGCCTCTGGCCAGCAAGGGACACTGAGGGAGGGTCACCTCTGACCCCCACCCCACTTCCAGACCCCCAGGCCCCAGACTCCACCTTCTAGGTAGGTAGCCAGGATCTACTTAAGGCGGGTTTTTTTTTATTTCTCTTTTCTTTTCCCTTGACCCCCCTGCATTCTCTTTTTAACACCTAGCCCTCCTTCTCCCCCCAGACCTTCCTGGACTGCCAGCAGGCAATAGCGTGTCCTGCAACCCTCTGGCCAGCAAGGGACACTGAGGGAGGGTCACCTCTGACCCCCACCCCACTTCCAGACCCCCAGGCCCCAGACTCCACCTTCTAGGTAGGTAGCCAGGATCTACTTAAGGCGGGTTTTTTTTTTTTTCTCTTTTCTTTTCCCTTGACCCCCCTGCATTCTCTCTTTAACAACTAGCCCTCCTTCTCCCCCCAGAACTTTCTGGACTGCCAGCAGGCAATAGCGTGTCCTGCAAGCCTCTGGCCAGCAAGGGACACTGAGGGAGGGTCACCTCTGACCCCCACCACACTTCCAGACCCCCAGGCCCCAGACTCCACCTTCTAGGTAGGTAGCCAGGATCTACTTAAGGCGGGTTTTTTTTTTTCTCTTTTCTTTTCCCTTGACCCCCCTGCATTCTCTTTTTAACACCTAGCCCTCCTTCTCCCCCCCAGACCTTCCTGGACTGCCAGCAGGCAATAGCGTGTCCTGCAAGCCTCTGGCCAGCAAGGGACACTGAGGGAGGGTCACCTCTGATCCCCACCCCACTTCCAGACCCCCAGGCCCCAGACTCCACCTTCTACGTAGGTAGCCAGGATCTACTTAAGGCGGGTTTTTTTTTTTCTCTTTTCTTTTCCCTTGTCCCCCCTGCATTCTCTTTTTAACACCTAGCCCTCCTTCTCCCCCCAGAACTTCCTGGACTGCCAGCAGGCAATGTCGTGTCCTGCAAGCCTCTGGCCAGCAAGGGACACTGAGGGAGGGTCACCTCTGACCCCCTCCCCACTTCCAGACCCCTAGGCCCCAGACTCCACCTTAAAGGTAGGTAGCCAGGATCTACTTAAGGCGGGTTTTTTTTTTTTCTTTTCTTTTCCCTTGACCCCCCTGCATTCTCTTTTTAACACCTAGCCCTCCTTCTCCCCCCAGACCTTCCTGGACTGCCAGCAGGCAATAGCGTGTCCTGCAAGCCTCTGGCCAGCAAGGGACACTGAGGGAGGGTCACCTCTGACCCCCACCCCACTTCCAGACCCCCAGGCCCCAGACTCCACCTTCTAGGTAGGTAGCCAGGATCTACTTAAGGGGGTTTTTTTTTTTCTCTTTTCTTTTCCCTTGACCCCCCCTGCATTCTCTTTTTAACACCTAGCCCTCCTTCTCCCCCCAGACCTTCCTGGACTGCCAGCAGGCAATAGCGTGTCCTGCAAGCCTCTGGCCAGCAAGGGACACTGAGGGAGGGTCACCTCTGACCCCCACCCCACTTCCAGACCCCCAGGCCCCAGACTCCACCTTCTAGGTAGGTAGCCAGGATCTACTTAAGGCGGGTTTTTTTTTTTCTCTTTTCTTTTCCCTTGACCCCCCTGCATTCTCTTTTTAACACCTAGCCCTCCTTCTCCCCCCAGAACTTCCTGGACAGCCAGCAGGCAATAGCGTGTCCTGCAAGCCTCTGGCCAGCAAGGGACACTGAGGGAGGGTCACCTCTGACCCCCACCCCACTTCCAGACCCCCAGGCCCCAGACTCCACCTTCTAAGTAGGTAGCCAGGATCTACTTAAGGCGGGTTTTTTTTTTTTCTCTTTTCTTTTCCCTTGACCCACCTGCATTCTCTTTTTAACACCTAGCCCTCCTTCTCCCCCCAGAACTTCCTGGACTGCCAGCAGGCAATAGCGTGTCCTGCAAGCCTCTGGCCAGCAAGGGACACTGAGGGAGGGTCACCTCTGACCCCCACCCCACTTCCAGACCCCCAGGCCCCAGACTCCACCTTCTAGGTAGGTAGCCAGGATCTACTTAAGGCGGGTTTTTTTTTTTTCTCTTTTCTTTTCCCTTGACCCCCCTGCATTCTCTTTTTAACACCTAACCCTCCTTCTCCCCCCAGACCTTCCTGGACTGCCAGCAGGCAATAGCGTGTCCTGCAAGCCTCTGGCCAGCAAGGGACACTGAGGGAGGGTCACCTCTGACCCCAACCCCACTTCCAGACCCCCAGGCCCCAGACTCCACCTTCTAGGTAGGTAGCCAGGATCTACTTAAGGCGGGTTTTTATTTCTCTTTTCTTTTCCCTTGACCCCCCTGCATTCTCTTTTTAACACCTAGCCCTCCTTCTCCCCCCAGAACTTCCTGGACTGCCAGCAGGCAATAGCGTGTCCTGCAAGCCTCTGGCCAGCAAGGGACACTGAGGGAGGGTCACCTCTGATCCCCACCCCACTTCCAGACCCCCAGGCCCCAGACTCCACCTTCTAGGTAGGTAGCCAGGATCTCCTTATGGCGGGTTTTTTTTTTTCTCTTTTCTTTTCCCTTGACCCCCCTGCATTCTCTTTTTAACACCTAGCCCTCCTTCTACCCCCAGACCTTCCTGGACTGCCAGCAGGCAATAGCGTGTCCTGCAAGCCTCTGGCCAGCAAGGGACACTGAGGGAGGGTCACCTCTGACCCCCACCCCACTTCCAGACCCCCAGGCCCCAGACTCCACCTTCTAGGTAGGTAGCCAGGATCTACTTAAGGCGGGTTTTTTTTTTCTCTTTTCTTTTCCCTTGACCCCCCTGCATTCTCTTTTTAACACCTAGCCCTCCTTCTCCCCCCAGACCTTCCTGGACTGCCAGCAGGCAATAGCGTGTCCTGCAAGCCTCTGGCCAGCAAGGGACACTGAGGGAGGGTCACCTCTGACCCCCACCGCACTTCCAGACCCCCAGGCCCCAGACTCCACCTTCTAGGTAGGTAGCCAGGATCTACTTAAGGCGGGTTTTTTTTTTTTCTCTTTTCTTTTCCCTTGACCCCCCTGCATTCTCTTTTTAACACCTAGCCCTCCTTCTCCCCCCAGAACTTCCTGGACTGCCAGCAGGCAATAGCGTGTCCTGCAAGCCTCTGGCCAGCAAGGGACACTGAGGGAGGGTCACCTCTGACCCCCACCCCACTTCCAGACCCCCAGGCCCCAGACTCCACCTTCTAGGTAGGTAGCCAGGATCTACTTAAGGCGGGTTTTTTTTTTTTTTCTCTTTTCTTTTCCCTTGACCCCCCTGCATTCTCTTTTTAACACCTAGCCCTCTTTCTCCCCCCAGACCTTCCTGGACTGCCAGCAGGCAATAGCGTGTCCTGCAAGCCTCTGGCCAGCAAGGGACACTGAGGGAGGGTCACCTCTGACCCCCACCCCACTTCCAGACCCCCAGGCCCCAGACTCCACCTTCTAGGTAGGTAGCCAGGATCTACTTAAGGCGGGTTTTTTTTTTCTCTTTTCTTTTCCCTTGACCCCCCTGCATTCTCTTTTTAACACCTAGCCCTCCTTCTCCCCCCAGACCTTCCTGCACTGCCAGCAGGCAATAGCGTGTCCTACAAGCCTCTGGCCAGCAAGGGACACTGAGGGAGGGTCACCTCTGACCCCCAACACACTTCCAGACCCCCAGGCCCCAGACTCCACCTTCTAGGTAGGTAGCCAGGATCTACTTAAGGCGGGTTTTTTTTTTTCTCTTTTCTTTTCCCTTGACCCCCCTGCATTGTCTTTTTAACACCTAGCCCTCCTTCTCCTCCCAGACCTTCCTGGACTGCCAGCAGGCAATAGCGTTTCCTGCAAGCCTCTGGCCAGCAAGGGACACTGAGGGAGGGTCACCTCTGACCCCCACCCCACTTCCAGACCCCCAGGCCCCAGACTCCACCTTCAAGGTAGGTAGCCAGGATCTACTTAAGGCGGGATTTTTTTTTTTCTCTTTTCTTTTCCCTTGACCCCCCTGCATTCTCTTTTTAACACCTAGCCCTCCTTCTCCCCCCAGACCTTCCTGGACTGCCAGCAGGCAATAGCGTGTCCTGCAAGCCTCTGGCCAGCAAGGGACACTGAGGGAGGGTCACCTCTGACCCCCACCCCACTTCCAGACCCCCAGGCCCCAGACTCCACCTTCTAGGTAGGTAGCCAGGATCTACTTAAGGCGGGTTTTTTTTTTTTCTCTTTTCTTTTCCCTTGACACCCCTGCATTCTCTTTTTAACACCTAGCCCTCCTTCTCCCCCCAGACCCTCCTGGACTGCCAGCAGGCAATAGCGTGTCCTGCAAGCCTCTGGCCAGCAAGGGACACTGAGGGACGGTCACCTCTGACCCCCACCCCACTTCCAGACCCCCAGGCCCCAGACTCCACCTTCTAGGTAGGTAGCCAGGATCTACTTAAGGCGGGTTTTTTTTTTTTCTCTTTTCTTTTCCCTTGACCCCCCTGCATTCTCTTTTTAACACCTAGCCCTCCTTCTCCCCCCAGACCTTCCTGGACTGCCAGCAGGCAATAGCGTGTCCTGCAAGCCTCTGGCCAGCAAGGGACACTGAGGGACGGTCACCTCTGACCCCCACCCCACTTCCAGACCCCCAGGCCCCAGACTCCACCTTCTAGGTAGGTAGCCAGTATCTACTTAAGGCGGGTTTTTTTTTTCTCTTTTCTTTTCCCTTGACCCCCCTGCATTCTCTTTTTAACACCTAGCCCTCCTTCTCCCCCCAGACCTTCCTGGACTGCCAGCAGGCAATAGCGTGTCCTGCAAGCCTCTGGCCAGCAAGGGACACTGAGGGAGGGTCACCTCTGACCCCGACCCCACTTCCAGACCCCCAGGCCCCAGACTCCACATTCTAGGTAGGTAGCCAGGATCTACTTAAGGCGGGTTTTTTTTTTTCTCTTTTCTTTTCCCTTGACCCCCCTGCATTCTCTTTTTAACACCTAGCCCTCCTTCTCCCCCCAGACCTTCCTGGACTGCCAGCAGGCAATAGCGTGTCCTGCAAGCCTCTGGCCAGCAAGGGACACTGAGGGAGGGTCACCTCTGACCCCCACCCCACTTCCAGACCCCCAGGCCGAGACTCCACCTTCTAGGTAGGTAGCCAGGATCTACTTAAGGCGGGTTTTTTTTTTTTTCTCTTTTCTTTTCCCTTGAGCCCCCTGCATTCTCTTTTTAACACCTAGCCCTCCTTCTCCCCCCAGACCTTCCTGGACTGCCAGCAGGCAATAGCGTGTCCTGCAAGCCTCTGGCCAGCAAGGGACACTGAGGGAGGGTCACCTCTGACCCCCACCCCACTTCCAGACCCCCAGGCCCCAGACTCCACCTTCTAGGTAGGTAGCCAGGATCTACTTAAGGCGGGTTTTTTTTTTTCTCTTTTCTTTTCCCTTGACCCCCCTGCATTCTCTTTTTAACACCTAGCCCTCCTTCTCCCCCCAGACCTTCCTGGACTGCCAGCAGGCAATAGCGTGTCCTGCAAGCCTCTGGCCAGCAAGGGACACTGAGGGAGGGTCACCTCTGACCCCCACCCCACTTCCAGAACCCCAGGCCCCAGACTCCACCTTCTAGGTAGGTAGCCAGGATCTACTTAAGGCGGGTTTTTTTTTTTTTTTCTCTTTTCTTTTCCCTTGACCCCCCTGCATTCTCTTTTTAACACCTAGCCCTCCTTCTCCCCCCAGACCTTCCTGGACTGCCAGCAGGCAATAGCGTGTCCTGCAAGCCTCTGGCCAGCAAGGGACACTGAGGGAGGGTCACCTCTGACCCCCACCCCACTTCCAGACCCCCAGGCCCCAGACTCCACCTTCTAGGTAGGTAGCCAGGATCTACTTAAGGCGGGTTTTTTTTTTTTCTCTTTTCTTTTCCCTTGACCCCCCTGCATTCTCTTTTTAACACCTAGCCCTCCTTCTCCCCCCAGACCTTCCTGGACTGCCAGCAGGCAATAGCGTGTCCTGCAAGCCTCTGGCCAGCAAGGGACACTGAGGGAGGGTCACCTCTGACCCCCACCCCACTTCCAGACCCCCAGGCCCCAGACTCCACCTTCTAGGTAGGTAGCCAGGATCTACTTAAGGCGGGTTTTTTTTTTCTCTTTTCTTTTCCCTTGACCCCCCTGCATTCTCTTTTTAACACCTAGCCCTCCTTCTCCCCCCAGACCTTCCTGGACTGCCAGCAGGCAATAGCGTGTCCTGCAAGCCTCTGGCCAGCAAGGGACACTGAGGGAGGGTCACCTCTGACCCCCACCCCACTTCCAGACCCCCAGGCCCCAGACTCCACCTTCTAGGTAGGTAGCCAGGATCTACTTAAGGCGGGTTTTTTTTTTTCTCTTTTCTTTTCCCTTGACCCCCCTGCATTCTCTTTTTAACACCTAGCCCTCCTTCTCCCCCCAGACCTTCCTGGACTGCCAGCAGGCAATAGCGTGTCCTGCAAGCCTCTGGCCAGCAAGGGACACTGAGGGAGGGTCACCTCTGACCCCCACCCCACTTCCAGACCCCCAGGCCCCAGACTCCACCTTCTAGGTAGGTAGCCAGGATCTACTTAAGGCGGGTTTTTTTTTTTTCTCTTTTCTTTTCCCTTGACTCCCCTGCATTCTCTTTTTAACACCTAGCCCTCCTTCTCTCCCCAGACCTTCCTGGACTGCCAGCAGGCAATAGCGTGTCCTGCAAGCCTCTGGCCAGCAAGGGACACTGAGGGAGGGTCACCTCTGACCCCCACCCCACTTCCAGACCCCCAGGCCCCAGACTCCACCTTCTAGGTAGGTAGCCAAGATCTACTTAAGGCGGGTTTTTTTTTTTCTCTTTTCTTTTCCCTTGACCCCCCTGCATTCTCTTTTTAACACCTAGCCCTCCTTCTCCCCCCAGACCTTCCTGGACTGCCAGCAGGCAATAGCGTGTCCTGCAAGCCTCTGGCCAGCAAGGGACACTGAGGGAGGGTCACCTCTGACCCGCACCCCACTTCCAGAGCCCCAGGCCCCAGACTCCACCTTCTAGGTAGGTAGCCAGGATCTACTTAAGGCGGGTTTTTTTTTTTTCTCTTTTCTTTTCCCTTGACCCCCCTGCATTCTCTTTTTAACACCTAGCCCTCCTTCTCCCCCCAGACCTTCCTGGACTGCCAGCAGGCAATAGCGTGTCCTGCAAGCCTCTGGCCAGCAAGGGACACTGAGGGAGGGTCACCTCTGACCCCCACCCCACTTCCAGACCCCCAGGCCCCAGACTCCACCTTCTAGGTAGGTAGCCAGGATCTACTTAAGGCGGGTTTTTTTTTTTCTCTTTTCTTTTCCCTTGACCCCCCTGCATTCTCTTTTTAACACCTAGCCCTCCTTCTCCCCCCAGAACTTCCTAGACTGCCAGCAGGCAATAGCGTGTCCTGCAAGCCTCTGGCCAGCAAGGGACACTGAGGGAGGGTCACCTCTGACCCCCACCCCACTTCCAGACCCCCAGGCCCCAGACTCCACCTTCTAGGTAGGTAGCCAGGATCTACTTAAGGCGGGTTTTTTTTTTTTCTCTTTTCTTTTCCCTTGACCCCCCTGCATTCTCTTTTTAACACCTAGCCCTCCTTCTCCCCCCAGACCTTCCTGGACTGCCAGCAGGCAATAGCGTGTCCTGCAAGCCTCTGGCCAGCAAGGGACACTGAGGGAGGGTCACCTCTGACCCCCACCCCACTTCCAGAGCCCCAGGCCCCAGACTCCACCTTCTAGGTAGGTAGCCAGGATCTACTTAAGGCGGGTTTTTTTTTTTCTCTTTTCTTTTCCCTTGACCCCCCTGCATTCTCTTTTTAACACCTAGCCCTCCTTCTCCCCCCAGACTTTCCTGGACTGCCAGCAGGCAATAGCGTGTCCTGCAAGCCTCTGGCCAGCAAGGGACACTGAGGGAGGGTCACCTCTGACCCCCACCCCACTTCCAGACCCCCAGGCCCCAGACTCCACCTTCTAGGTAGGTAGCCAGGATCTACTTAAGGCGGGTTTTTTTTTTCTCTTTTCTTTTCCCTTGACCCCCCTGCATTCTCTTTTTAACACCTAGCCCTCCTTCTCCCCCCAGACCTTCCTGGACTGCCAGCAGGCAATAGCGTGTCCTGCAAGCCTCTGGCCAGCAAGGGACACTGAGGGAGGGTCACCTCTGACCCCCACCCCACTTCCAGACCCCCAGGCCCCAGACTCCACCTTCTAGGTAGGTAGCCAGGATCTACTTAAGGCGGGTTTTTTTTTTTCTCTTTTCTTTTCCCTTGACCCCCCTGCATTCTCTTTTTAACACCTAGCCCTCCTTCTCCCCCCAGACCTTCCTGGACTGCCAGCAGGCAATAGCGTGTCCTGCAAGCCTCTGGCCAGCAAGGGACACTGAGGGAGGGTCACCTCTGACCCCCACCCCACTTCCAGACCCCCAGGCCCCAGACTCCACCTTCTAGGTAGGTAGCCAGGATCTACTTAAGGCGGGTTTTTTTTTTTTTTCTCTTTTCTTTTCCCTTGACCCCCCTGCATTCTCTTTTTAACACCTAGCCCTCCTTCTCCCCCCAGACCTTCCTGGACTGCCAGCAGGCAATAGCGTGCCCTGCAAGCCTCTGCCCAGCAAGGGGCACTGAGGGAGGGTCACCTCTGACCCCCACCCCACTTCCAGACCCCCAGGCCCCAGACTCCACCTTCTAGGTAGGTAGCCAGGATCTACTTAAGGCGGGTTTTTTTTTTTTCTCTTTTCTTTTCCCTTGACCCCCCTGCATTCTCTTTTTAACACCTAGCCCTCCTTCTCCCCCCAGAACTTCCTAGACTGCCAGCAGGCAATAGCGTGTCCTGCAAGCCTCTGGCCAGCAAGGGGACACTGAGGGAGGGTCACCTCTGACCCCCACCCCACTTCCAGACCCCCAGGCCCCAGACTCCACCTTCTAGGTAGGTAGCCAGGATCTACTTAAGGCGGGTTTTTTTTTTTCTCTTTTCTTTTCCCTTGACCCCCCTGCATTCTCTTTTTAACACCTAGCCCTCCTTCTCCCCCCAGACCTTCCTGGACTGCCAGCAGGCAATAGCGTGTCCTGCAAGCCTCTGGCCAGCAAGGGACACTGAGGGAGGGTCACCTCTGACCCCCACCCCACTTCCAGAGCCCCAGGCCCCAGACTCCACCTTCTAGGTAGGTAGCCAGGATCTACTTAAGGCGGGTTTTTTTTTTTCTCTTTTCTTTTCCCTTGACCCCCCTGCATTCTCTTTTTAACACCTAGCCCTCCTTCTCCCCCCAGACCTTCCTGGACTGCCAGCAGGCAATAGCGTGTCCTGCAAGCCTCTGGCCAGCAAGGGACACTGAGGGAGGGTCACCTCTGACCCCCACCCCACTTCCAGACCCCCAGGCCCCAGACTCCACCTTCTAGGTAGGTAGCCAGGATCTACTTAAGGCGGGTTTTTTTTTTTCTCTTTTCTTTTCCCTTGACCCCCCTGCATTCTCTTTTTAACACCTAGCCCTCCTTCTCCCCCCAGACCTTCCTGGACTGCCAGCAGGCAATAGCGTGTCCTGCAAGCCTCTGGCCAGCAAGGGACACTGAGGGAGGGTCACCTCTGACCCCCACCCCACTTCCAGACCCCCAGGCCCCAGACTCCACCTTCTAGGTAGGTAGCCAGGATCTACTTAAGGCGGGTTTTTTTTTTTCTCTTTTCTTTTCCCTTGACCCCCCTGCATTCTCTTTTTAACACCTAGCCCTCCTTCTCCCCCCAGACCGTCCTGGACTGCCAGCAGGCAATAGCGTGTCCTGCAAGCCTCTGGCCAGCAAGGGACACTGAGGGAGGGTCACCTCTGACCCCCACCCCACTTCCAGACCCCCAGGCCCCAGACTCCACCTTCTAGGTAGGTAGCCAGGATCTACTTAAGGCGGGTTTTTTTTTTTCTCTTTTCTTTTCCCTTGACCCCCCTGCATTCTCTTTTTAACACCTAGCCCTCCTTCTCCCCCCAGACCTTCCTGGACTGCCAGCAGGCAATAGCGTGTCCTGCAAGCCTCTGGCCAGCAAGGGACACTGAGGGAGGGTCACCTCTGACCCCCACCCCACTTCCAGAGCCCCAGGCCCCAGACTCCACCTTCTAGGTAGGTAGCCAGGATCTACTTAAGGCGGGTTTTTTTTTTTCTCTTTTCTTTTCCCTTGACCCCCCTGCATTCTCTTTTTAACACCTAGCCCTCCTTCTCCCCCCAGACCTTCCTGGACTGCCAGCAGGCAATAGCGTGTCCTGCAAGCCTCTGGCCAGCAAGGGACACTGAGGGAGGGTCACCTCTGACCCCCACCCTACTTCCAGACCCCCAGGCCCCAGACTCCACCTTCTAGGTAGGTAGCCAGGATCTACTTAAGGCGGGTTTTTTTTTTTCTCTTTTCTTTTCCCTTGACCCCCCTGCATTCTCTTTTTAACACCTAGCCCTCCTTCTCCCCCCAGACCTTCCTGGACTGCCAGCAGGCAATAGCGTGTCCTGCAAGCCTCTGGCCAGCAAGGGACACTGAGGGAGGGTCACCTCTGACCCCCACCCCACTTCCAGACCCGCAGGCCCCAGACTCCACCTTCTAGGTAGGTAGCCAGGATCTACTTAAGGCGGGTTTTTTTTTTTTTCTCTTTTCTTTTCCCTTGACCCCCCTGCATTCTCTTTTTAACACCTAGCCCTCCTTCTCCCCCCAGACCTTCCTGGACTGCCAGCAGGCAATAGCGTGTCCTGCAAGCCTCTGGCCAGCAAGGGACACTGAGGGAGGGTCACCTCTGACCCCCACCCCACTTCCAGACCCCCAGGCCCCAGACTCCACCTTCTAGGTAGGTAGCCAGGATCTACTTAAGGCGGGTTTTTTTTTTTTTTCTCTTTTCTTTTCCCTTGACCCCCCTGCATTCTCTTTTTAACACCTAGCCCTCCTTCTCCCCCCAGATCTTCCTGGACTGCCAGCAGGCAATAGCGTGCCCTGCAAGCCTCTGCCCAGCAAGGGGCACTGAGGGAGGGTCACCTCTGACCCCCACCCCACTTCCAGACCCCCAGGCCCCAGACTCCACCTTCTAGGTAGGTAGCCAGGATCTACTTAAGGCGGGTTTTTTTTTTTCTCTTTTCTTTTCCCTTGACCCCCCTGCATTCTCTTTTTAACACCTAGCCCTCCTTCTCCCCCCAGAACTTCCTAGACTGCCAGCAGGCAATAGCGTGTCCTGCAAGCCTCTGGCCAGCAAGGGACACTGAGGAAGGGTCACCTCTGACCCCCACCCCACTTCCAGACCCCCAGGCCCCAGACTCCACCTTCTAGGTAGGTAGCCAGGATCTACTTAAGGCGGGTTTTTTTTTTTCTCTTTTCTTTTCCCTTGATCCCCCTGCATTCTCTTTTTAACACCTAGCCCTCCTTCTCCCCCCAGACCTTCCTGGACTGCCAGCAGGCAATAGCGTGTCCTGCAAGCCTCTGGCCAGCAAGGGACACTGAGGGAGGGTCACCTCTGACCCCCACCCCACTTCCAGAGCCCCAGGCCCCAGACTCCACCTTCTAGGTAGGTAGCCAGGATCTACTTAAGGCGGGTTTTTTTTTTTTCTCTTTTCTTTTCCCTTGACCCCCCTGCATTCTCTTTTTAACACCTAGCCCTCCTTCTCCCCCCAGACCTTCCTGGACTGCCAGCAGGCAATAGCGTGTCCTGCAAGCCTCTGGCCAGCAAGGGACACTGAGGGAGGGTCACCTCTGACCCCCACCCCACTTCCAGACCCCCAGGCCCCAGACTCCACCTTCTAGGTAGGTAGCCAGGATCTACTTAAGGCGGGTTTTTTTTTTCTCTTTTCTTTTCCCTTGACCCCCCTGCATTCTCTTTTTAACACCTAGCCCTCCTTCTCCCCCCAGACCTTCCTGGACTGCCAGCAGGCAATAGCGTGTCCTGCAAGCCTCTGGCCAGCAAGGGACACTGAGGGAGGGTCACCTCTGACCCCCACCCCACTTCCAGACCCCCAGGCCCCAGACTCCACCTTCTAGGTAGGTAGCCAGGATCTACTTAAGGCGGGTTTTTTTTTTTCTCTTTTCTTTTCCCTTGACCCCCCTGCATTCTCTTTTTAACACCTAGCCCTCCTTCTCCCCCCAGACCTTCCTGGACTGCCAGCAGGCAATAGCGTGTCCTGCAAGCCTCTGGCCAGCAAGGGACACTGAGGGAGGGTCACCTCTGACCCCCACCCCACTTCCAGACCCCCAGGCCCCAGACTCCACCTTCTAGGTAGGTAGCCAGGATCTACTTAAGGCGGGTTTTTTTTTTTTTCTCTTTTCTTTTCCCTTGACCCCCCTGCATTCTCTTTTTAACACCTAGCCCTCCTTCTCCCCCCAGACCTTCCTGGACTGCCAGCAGGCAATAGCGTGTCCTGCAAGCCTCTGGCCAGCAAGGGACACTGAGGGAGGGTCACCTCTGACCCCCACCCCACTTCCAGACCCCCAGGCCCCAGACTCCACCTTCTAGGTAGGTAGCCAGGATTTACTTAAGGCGGGTTTTTTTTTTTTCTCTTTTCTTTTCCCTTGACCCCCCTGCATTCTCTTTTTAACACCTAGCCCTCCTTCTCCCCCCAGACCTTCCTGGACTGCCAGCAGGCAATAGCGTGCCCTGCAAGCCTCTGGCCAGCAAGGGACACTGAGGGAGGGTCACCTCTGACCCCCACCCCACTTCCAGACCCCCAGGCCCCAGACTCCACCTTCTAGGTAGGTAGCCAGGATCTACTTAAGGCGGGTTTTTTTTTTTTTTTCTCTTTTCTTTTCCCTTGAGCCCCCTGCATTCTCTTTTTAACACCTAGCCCTCCTTCTCCCCCCAGACCTTCCTGGACTGCCAGCAGGCAATAGCGTGTCCTGCAAGCCTCTGGCCAGCAAGGGACACTGAGGGAGTGTCACCTCTGACCCCCACCCCACTTCCAGACCCCCAGGCCCCAGACTCCACCTTCTAGGTAGGTAGCCAGGATCTACTTAAGGCGGGTTTTTTTTTTCTCTTTTCTTTTCCCTTGCCCCCCCTGCATTCTCTTTTTAACACCTAGCCCTCCTTCTCCCCCCAGAACTTCCTAGACTGCCAGCAGGCAATAGCGTGTCCTGCAAGCCTCTGGCCAGCAAGGGACACTGAGGGAGGGTCACCTCTGACCCCCACCCCACTTCCAGACCCCCAGGCCCCAGACTCCACCTTCTAGGTAGGTAGCCAGGATCTACTTAAGGCGGGTTTTTTTTTTTTCTCTTTTCTTTTCCCTTGACCCCCCTGCATTCTCTTTTTAACACCTAGCCCTCCTTCTCCCCCCAGAACTTCCTGGACTGCCAGCAGGCAATAGCGTGTCCTGCAAGCCTCTGGCCAGCAAGTTACACTGAGGGAGGGTCACCTCTGACCCCCACCCCACTTCCAGACCCCCAGGCCCCAGACTCCACCTTCTAGGTAGGTAGCCAGGATCTACTTAAGGCGGGTTTTTTTTTTTCTCTTTTCTTTTCCCTTGACCCCCCTGCATTCTCTTTTTAACACCTAGCCCTCCTTCTCCCCCCAGACCTTCCTGGACTGCCAGCAGGCAATAGCGTGTCCTGCAAGCCTCTGGCCAGCAAGGGACACTGAGGGAGGGTCACCTCTGACCCCCACCCCACTTCCAGACCCCCAGGCCCCAGACTCCACCTTCTAGGTAGGTAGCCAGGATCTACTTAAGGCGGGTTTTTTTTTTTTCTCTTTTCTTTTCCCTTGACCCCCCTGCATTCTCTTTTTAACACCTAGCCCTCCTTCTCCCCCCAGACCTTCCTGGATTGCCAGCAGGCAATAGCGTGTCCTGCAAGCCTCTGGCCAGCAAGGGACACTGAGGGAGGGTCACCTCTGACCCCCACCCCACTTCCAGACCCCCAGGCCCCAGACTCCACCTTCTAGGTAGGTAGCCAGGATCTACTTAAGGCGGGTTTTTTTTTTTCTCTTTTCTTTTCCCTTGACCCCCCTGCATTCTCTTTTTAACACCTAGCCCTCCTTCTCCCCCCAGACCTTCCTGGACTGCCAGCAGGCAATAGCGTGTCCTGCAAGCCTCTGGCCAGCAAGGGACACTGAGGGAGGGTCACCTCTGACCCCCACCCCACTTCCAGACCCCCAGGCCCCAGACTCCACCTTCTAGGTAGGTAGCCAGGATCTACTTAAGGCGGGTTTTTTTTTTTTCTCTTTTCTTTTCCCTTGACCCCCCTGCATTCTCTTTTTAACACCTAGCCCTCCTTCTCCCCCCAGACCTTCCTGGACTGCCAGCAGGCAATAGCGTGTCCTGCAAGCCTCTGGCCAGCAAGGGACACTGAGGGAGGGTCACCTCTGACCCCCACCCCACTTCCAGACCCCCAGGCCCCAGACTCCACCTTCTAGGTAGGTAGCCAGGATCTACTTAAGGCGGGTTTTTGTTTTTCTCTTTTCTTTTCCCTTGACCCCCCTGCATTCTCTTTTTAACACCTAGCCCTCCTTCTCCCCCCAGACCTTCCTGGACTGCCAGCAGGCAATAGCGTGTCCTGCAAGCCTCTGGCCAGCAAGGGACACTGAGGGAGGGTCACCTCTGATCCCCACCCCACTTCCAGACCCCCAGGCCCCAGACTCCACCTTCTAGGTAGGTAGCCAGGATCTACTTAAGGCGGTTTTTTTTTTTTTCTCTTTTCTTTTCCCTTGACCCCCCTGCATTCTCTTTTTAACACCTAGCCCTCCTTCTCCCCCCAGACCTTCCTGGACTGCCAGCAGGCAATAGCGTGTCCTGCAAGCCTCTGGCCAGCAAGGGACACTGACGGAGGGTCACCTCTGACCCCCACCCCACTTCCAGACCCCCAGGCCCCAGACTCCACCTTCTAGGTAGGTAGCCAGGATCTACTTAAGGCGGGTTTTTTTTTTCTCTTTTCTTTTCCCTTGACCCCCCTGCATTCTCTTTTTAACACCTAGCCCTCCTTCTCCCCCCAGACCTTCCTGGACTGCCAGCAGGCAATAGCGTGTCCTGCAAGCCTCTGGCCAGCAAGGGACACTGAGGGAGGGTCACCTCTGACCCCCACCCCACTTCCAGACCCCCAGGCCCCAGACTCCACCTTCTAGGTAGGTAGCCAGGATCTACTTAAGGCGGGTTTTTTTTTTTTTCTCTTTTCTTTTCCCTTGACCCCCCTGCATTCTCTTTTTAACACCTAGCCCTCCTTCTCCCCCCAGACCTTCCTGGACTGCCAGCAGGCAATAGCGTGTCCTGCAAGCCTCTGGCCAGTAAGGGACACTGAGGGAGGGTCACCTCTGACCCCCACCCCACTTCCAGACCCCCAGGCCCCAGACTCCACCTTCTAGGTAGGTAGCCAGGATCTACTTAAGGCGGGTTTTTTTTTTTCTTTTTTCTTTTCCCTTGACCCCCCTGCATTCTCTTTTTAACACCTAGCCCTCCTTCTCCCCCCAGACCTTCCTGGACTGCCAGCAGGCAATAGCGTGTCCTGCAAGCCTCTGGCCAGCAAGGGACACTGAGGGAGGGTCACCTCTGACCCCCACCCCACTTCCAGACCCCCAGGCCCCAGACTCCACCTTCTAGGTAGGTAGCCAGGATCTACTTAAGGCGGGTTTTTTTTTTTCCCTTTTCTTTTCCCTTGACCCCCCTGCATTCTCTTTTTAACACCTAGCCCTCCTTCCCCCCCCAGACCTTCCTGGACTGCCAGCAGGCAATAGCGTGTCCTGCAAGCCTCTGGCCAGCAAGGGACACTGAGGGAGGGTCACCTCTGACCCCCACCCCACTTCCAGACCCCCAGGCCCCAGACTCCACCTTCTAGGTAGGTAGCCAGGATCTACTTAAGGCGGGTTTTTTTTTTTCTCTTTTCTTTTCCCTTGACCCCCCTGCATTCTCTTTTTAACACCTAGCCCTCCTTCTCCCCCCAGACCTTCCTGGACTGCCAGCAGGCAATAGCGTGTCCTGCAAGCCTCTGGCCAGCAAGGGACACTGAGGGAGGGTCACCTCTGATCCCCACCCCACTTCCAGACCCCCAGGCCCCAGACTCCACCTTCTAGGTAGGTAGCCAGGATCTACTTAAGGCGGTTTTTTTTTTTCTCTTTTCTTTTCCCTTGACCCCCCTGCATTCTCTTTTTAACACCTAGCCCTCCTTCTCCCCCCAGACCTTCCTGGACTGCCAGCAGGCAATAGCGTGTCCTGCAAGCCTCTGGCCAGCAAGGGACACTGACGGAGGGTCACCTCTGACCCCCACCCCACTTCCAGACCCCCAGGCCCCAGACTCCACCTTCTAGGTAGGTAGCCAGGATCTACTTAAGGCGGGTTTTTTTTTTTTCTCTTTTCTTTTCCCTTGACCCCCCTGCATTCTCTTTTTAACACCTAGCCCTCCTTCTCCCCCCAGACCTTCCTGGACTGCCAGCAGGCAATAGCGTGTCCTGCAAGCCTCTGGCCAGCAAGGGACACTGAGGGAGGGTCACCTCTGACCCCCACCCCACTTCCAGACCCCCAGGCCCCAGACTCCACCTTCTAGGTATGTAGCCAGGATCTACTTAAGGCGGGTTTTTTTTTTTCTCTTTTCTTTTCCCTTGACCCCCCTGCATTCTCTTTTTAACACCTAGCCCTCCTTCTCCCCCCAGACCTTCCTGGACTGCCAGCAGGCAATAGCGTGTCCTGCAAGCCTCTGGCCAGCAAGGGACACTGAGGGAGGGTCACCTCTGACCCCCACCCCACTTCCAGACCCCCAGGCCCCAGACTCCACCTTCTAGGTAGGTAACGCGCGGCGCGCGACTTTTTCTTTGTTTTTCAGTATTGTCTTTCCTTTCGTTGCATATTGTCCTCTCCTCCTTATTTTTTACCGTGCCAGACAGCCTAGACAAGCCTAGAATCATATATCTGAAATTTCCTAGGAAGGTAAGTGTCTTTTGGATCCTCCCTAGTACTGATCCCCTTTGAAAAAGGAGATTCTGCTTGTTAGACATTTCTGTAGAGTTCTCTGCCTGAAAACACATTGGTAAAAACAACAGAAGAGAGACTTCAACAAACAGCTATTCCCATCAAAAAGGAAAGACTCTTCCTTCTCGTGCGACAAAAGTTCTCCCAAGAAGTCTTTAAAAGGGAAGGAATCCTCCAATGGCTAAAGGTAGAAAAAGAGCCTCAGGTCTGAATAAACAAGAAAATATGTCTCCAACAAAGGAAAATGCCCCTCCATGTCTCGTAAATATGGAGGACGTTACCAAAATGACAGACACAGAATTCCGAACATTCATGGTGACCAAATTCTGTGAATTGGAAAAAAAAAAGAGACAACGAACTACAGGAAATTAGGAAGTCCTTCCAGGATATGAAAGAAGAAATGGATACTCTGAGAAAGAATCAGGTGGAACTATTAGAGATAAAGTCTATAATACAAGAAATCAAAAACTCTCTGGAAAGTATTAAGAGCCGATTAGACCATGCTGAAGATCGAATCTCTGATGTAGAAGATAAAACCTCTGATCTAGAAAAAAACTACAAAAAGATCGAGAAAATAACTAAAAAACATGAGGATAATATACGAGAAATACTAGACTCTATTAGACGCCCAAACATCAGAATAATCGGCATCCCAGAAGGTGAAGAAACTAATAGCGGAATGGAAAATCTATTCCATGACATCTTGGAAGTAAATTTCCCAAGCCTAGAGAGGCACCGAACCATCCAGACCCAAGAAATACAAAGGACCCCAAATAGAATCAACCCCAGAAGATCTTCCCCAAGGCACATCTTAGCCAGGCTGTCTAACGTCACAGAAAAAGACATGATACTAAAACTGGCAAGAGAGAAACGAGAAATAACTTACAAAGGCCATCCCATAAGACTAACGCCAGACCTCTCATCAGAAACAATGCAAGCAAGAAAAGAATGGTAAGACATACTGAAAGTGTTAAGAGAGAAACAATTTCAGCCAAGACTATTATACCCTGCAAGATTATCCTTCATTTGGGAAAAAAAGATTAAAATCTTCTCAGACAAACAAAACCTGAAAGAATTTGCCAACAGCAGACCAGCTCTTCAAGAAATCCTGAAGAAAGTACTGTTTCAGGAAAACTAAAGACGCAACAGCCAGAAACAAAGAAATAACAGGCAACTAAGACAATGGCTAACTTAAATGTCGGTACAGACCCTATAACATCGATAATAACATTGAATGTTAATGGGTTAAATTCTCCAATCAAGAGACACAGACTGGCTGAATGGATAAAAAAACAGAAACCCTCTATCTGTTGCCTACAAGAAACCCACCTCATGGAAAAAGACATACATAGACTGAAAGTGAAAGGTTGGAAAAAGGTTTTCCATGCAGTTGGGAACCAAAAAAGAGCTGGAGTTGCGATACTAATCTCTGACAAAATAGGCTTTAAAACAAAAAGTGTCCGAAGAGACAAAGAAGGGCACTATATCATAGTAAAAGGCTCTATAGATCGAGAAGATATAACGCTAATTAATATCTATGCTCCTAACACAGGAGCACCCAAATATGTGAAGGAAAGATTGTTAGATCTGAAAGGGGAGATAGACTGCAACACACTAATTGTTGGAGATCTCAACACCGCATTATCCCCTGTGGACAGATCATCTAAGCAAAAAATAGGTAGAGAGATCAAGGACCTAAATGATACCATAAATCAATTGGACTTAACAGACATCTATAGAACTTTCCACCCAAAAACCACAAGATATAGTTTTTTCTCACCCCGACATGGAACTTTCTCGAAGATTGACCACATCATAGGACACAAAGCAAGCCTCTGCAGATTCAGAGGCATAGAAACTATTTCCAGCATCTTCTCTGACCATGATGGAATTAAACTTGAGTTTAATTTCAAGAGAATTCCTCAAAAATACCTAAAAACATGGAAACTAAATAACCTACTCCTGAATGACTCCACTATTACCGAAGAAATAAAGTCCGAAATCAAAAGATTCATGGAAGCCAATGACAATGAAGATACAAGTTTCCATAATCTTTGGGACACTGCCAAAGCAGTCATAAGAGGGAAGTTCATAGCAATTAGTGCACATAAGAGGAAGACAGAGAAAAGGCTAATGGATCACCTAACATCAAGCCTTAGAGAATTGGAAAAGCAACAGCAAAAAAATCCAAAAAATTACAGGAGAAAGGAAATAATAAAGATCCGAGCAGAAATAAATGAAATAGAAAATAAACGTACTATACAGAAAGTAAGTGAAAGCAAAAGCTGGTTCTTTGAAAGGATAAACAAAATTGGTACCCCACTAGCGAGACTTATTAAGAAGAAGAGAGAAAGGAACCAGGTGAATCAAATCTGCAATGAGGCTGGTAACATAACAACAGACATGGTAGAAATTCAAAACATCATTAGAGGATACTTTGAACATCTATACGCTAAGAAACAAGATAATCTGGATGAGATGGACAAATTCCTGGACAAATATAATCTACCAAGAATGAGCCAGGAAGAAATAGAAAGTCTGAATAGGCCCATAACAAGCCAGGAGATTGAATCAGTAATAAGTAACCTCCCAACAAAGAAAAGCCCTGGCCCCGATGGATTCACCTCTGAATTCTACAAAACTTTCAAAGAAGAGTTAACTCCCATTCTGCTCAAATTATTTCTAAAGATCCAAAAGGGTGAATCTCTCCCTAATTCATTCTATGAAGCCTCTGTCACCCTCATCCTCAAAACAGATAAAGACAGGACAAGGAAGGAAAACTATAGACCAATATCTCTGATGAACATAGACTCAAAGATTCTCAACAAGATACTAGCAAATCGTATTCAACAACTTATACAGAAGATCATACACCATGATCAGGTAGGCTTTATTCCAGGAATGCAAGGTTGGTTCAACATACGCAAAACCATATATGTAATACACCATATTAATAGGAAGAAAGACAAAAACCATATGGTCATATCGATTGACGCAGAAAAAGCATTTGATAAGATACAACATCCCTTCATGATCAAGACTCTTAGCAAAATCGGCATAGAAGGGCCATTTCTCAATACAATAAAAGCCATCTATGAAAAACCCATAGCGAACATCATCCTGAACGGAGAAAAGCTGAAAGCTTTCCCACTAAACACAGGAACAAGACAAGGATGCCCACTTTCTCCTCTCCTTTTCAATATAGTACTGGAAGTCCTCGCCAACGCAATCAGAAAAGAGGAAAAAATAAAGGGCATTCGAATAGGAAAAGAAGAGGTGAAACTCTCTCTATTTGCAGATGACATGATTGTATACATAGAAGACCCAATGGTCTCCATGGAAAAACTACTGGAAGTAATACATGAATTCAGTAAAGTTGCAGGATATAAAATCAATATACAGAAATCGATAGCATTTCTATATACGAATAACAGGCAGACTGAGATAGAACTGAAAAAACTTATTCCGTTTACCATAGCCACTAAAAGTATAAGATATTTAGGAATAAATCTAACCAAAGAAGTTAAAGACCTCCACAAGGAAAACTACGAGAAGGTAAAAAAAGAAATTGAAAATGACACAAAAAAATGGAAGGACATCCCATGTTCATGGATTGGAAGAGTTAATATAATCAAAATGGCAATTTTACCCAAATTAATCTACCTATTTAATGCAATGCCAATCAAAGTACCAGACACATTCTTCACAGATCTAGAAAAGACAATCTTAAAATTTGTCTGGAATCATAAAAGACCCCGTATTGCCAAAGCACTTCTACACAAGAAGAATGGAGTGGGTGGCATCTCAATCCCCGATCCAAAAATATATTACAAAGCTGTGGTAATAAAGACAGCATGGTATTGGCACAGAAACAGACATGTGGACCAATGGAACAGAATAGAGTCCCCAGAAATAAGTGCCCAAACATACAGTCAACTGATCTTTGACAAGGGGTACCAGTCAATCCAGTGGGAAAATGAAAGCCTCTTCAGCAAGTGGTGCTGGAGAAACTGGACTTCCACTTGCAGAAAGATGAATCTGAACCCCTACCTCTCTCCTTTGACAAGAATCAAGTCAAGGTGGATCAAGGATCTAAATCTAAGACCTCAAACTATAAAGCTGCTCCTGGAGAATGCTGGGGAAACTCTGGGAGACATTGGTGTAGGGAAAGACTTCCTAAAGAAGACCCTCAAAGCAGAGTCCATCGTCCACAAAATAGACAAGTGGGATTACATCAGACTAAGAAGTTTCTGCATGGCCAAAGACACAGTAGTTAGTGTGAATCGACAGCCCTCAGAATGGGAAAATATTTTTGTAAATGTTGCATCAGATAAGGGACTGATAACCAGAATACACAAGGAACTAAAAAAGGTGTTTGGAAAAAAGATGAGCAACCCTATTAAAAGATGGGAGAAGGAGATGAAGAAAACACTCTCTAAAGATGACATACGAATGGCCAAAAGGCATATGAAAAAATGTTCAACCTCCCTCATCGTAAGGGAAATGCAGATAAAAACAACAATGAGGTACCACCTAACCCCAGTCAGATTGTCTAATATTAAAAAAACAAAAATGATAAGTGTTGGCGGGGGTGTGGTGAAAGGGGAACTCTTTTACACTGCTGGTGGGAATGTAGATTGGTCCAACCACTGTGGAGAATAATTTGGAGATTCCTCAAAAATCTACAGATAGATCTGCCATATGATCCAGAGATCCCACTCCTCGGTATCTACCCAAAAGACAGAAGAATCCTTCATTGGAAAAGTGCTTGCACATCGATGTTTATTGCGGCACTATTCACAATTGCTAAGTCATGGAACCAACCTAGATGCCCCCGTATGGAGGAATGGATTGAAAAACTGTGGCACAT
Organism: Tupaia tana; assembly: GCA_026018925.1. Classification (NCBI taxonomy): domain Eukaryota; kingdom Metazoa; phylum Chordata; class Mammalia; order Scandentia; family Tupaiidae; genus Tupaia; species Tupaia tana. Next base: position 62,170 of record JAKSZU010000600.1, read on the forward strand.
ATACTCTATGGAATACTACTCAGCCATAAAAACCAACAGAGCCCTGGCTTTTGACAGAAAGTGGAAGAATATGGAAGATGTACTGCTGAGTGAGGCAAGCCAGGCTATGAAGGAGAGACATTGTATGTCCCCACTTAACATATACCGTTTGTCTGCATTCTATGTCTGAAACTGATTGACCAACAGTTGAACAAACACAAGAGATGGGTGTGAATGTCAGATGAGGTGTATGTGGAGGAGTGGGGCCCAACGAAAGACATTTGGAGAAGGGATACAGAGGTAGAGCATTGACGGGATGGGGAGGTGTGGTGTTATCTGTTGAAGATATTTCGATCAACGGGTCTGGGGAGAAATGTTCACATATCGAAATGGTCTCATTGTAAGCCAAACAATATGATTGAAAGTATATACAAAAATAAATAAAGTAATTAATAAAAAAAAAAAAATTCTGAGCATGAAAAATTCCAGGGCGTACAGCCATGGCACTATAGTGGTTAATACAACACTCTGTGCCATACTGAGGACAAGTCAGAAGGTGCCAGGTTTGTGACCCAAGGTCCCCCTGTACACACCAGGCACATGTGCCTGTATGTGTCTGTAATTCTGGCTGGCAGAGACGGGGGAAGGACCATGGAGTAAAACCCTGTGGAGAGTGCCTCTCTCCCTTTCTACATTTAAAAAAATAAAAATCAACACATTAAAAAAAAATCAATAGGGTGGGACCAGCAATTAGCGTAATGGCTATGTCACTGGACTCCCATGTAGTTGACTGCGGTTTAAGTCCTGGACCTGGCGGCTTAAACTCACACCAGCCGCAAGTGCCTGCATGCCCAAGATCCCAAGAGGAGAATGGAGGAGAAGGGATTGCGGCGTGGCCATCCCCCCGGGGAGTGATTTCTCACTTTCTATCTCTCTGTCTCTGTCTTTCTGGCAGCTAGTGCACACACACTATAGCGAAAAACCTCTCAAAAAAAATCAATAGGTTCAAGTCATAGGAAGTCTCACACACATGTGAGTTTTACTTCCAATAAGTCAACCAGGTTATCACAGAAATTATTGGAAAAAATCCTCTCAGTTTCGGAGAAGGTGATGTTGTTTCACTTTCTGTGTAACATACCAGTTCACAACAAGGTCCAGAAAGAACATAATAAACTCAAAGTATTTAAACAAATTTTTCAGGCTGTCATTTGATCATGAGAAAAGAAAAAAATAACAACACTTTCATTTAAAAATGAGATAAACTAATAAGTATGGATTTAGTATATTATTGATAAATGAGTTTCTTTTAAAGCTGAGAAAGTAAGATGAATTTTGGTTTCGGTCTAAGATATTAGAACTTAAAGATAATGTAAATTTTAGTATACTTAGCTTTTCTATCTTCAATTACTTTACAGTGGTGGGTATATGAACAATAAAAATTAATAAACAGGAATGTAGACACATAGTTTTCCTTTCCTTGGGCTCCAGATGAAGCTCCACCAAACACTGGCCTGTTTCAATTTTAGGATTCACGTCACAACTGTGTACGTCTCTGAATCTGTATCAGAATTTCCCTCAGAAACAAGCCTAAAGCCGATTTCGACCCATCAAAACCCTAAGTAAACAAGTATTTTGTAAAGTAATTCTTGTTAAAATAGTATGTGAGAGAATAAAGAATAAAACAGGTGAGAACATTCCAGAAAGTGAAAGCTTCCCTACTCACTATTTAAGAAAACCGTCCGGAAGCCACAGCAAAGCCCCTGCCTCCAGCACTGGGCAAGGCATCTGGTGGATGAGCCCCAGGACGTCCCAGAGCTGGCCTCTGCCCTGGGCCTCCTCAGGTCAGTCCTGAAGGAATGAGGAGCTCTGCGCTGTGGAGGCAGCTCCTGGGTCCCCGCAAACACGCCTGCGCGCCACTTGGGGCAGAAAAGTTGTGTTCTGGCGCTGCCTGCCGGCCACCGGGGTGCAGCGCAGGAAATATGGGATCACTTTTTCCAAGAGGTCCTGAGGACCCTCTTGGGTCCTGGGGTCCTCTGAAGCGGCAGGTAGGTAGACGGGAAGGGCGAGCGATAAAGTGTTTACTTCACAAGGGGATGAACTGTTTTGTTCATAAACTCACTGTGAATGTGGCCTTGGGCTTGATTTTCTGGTATTGGGTTGTTTGCTTAACCAGAATTCCTCATTTCATGGTGAGTTATAAAAGAAGACTTTCACTTCTATTTGTTATTTTTTTTGGTTCTTTTCAATATTCTCTTGTTATCATTTTAATATTCATGAGATCAATAGATGATATCTCACTACTGATATTGGACATTTATGTCTTCTCTCTTTTTCTCAGTTAACCAAGCTAGAAATTTATTGATTTTATGGATCTTTACAAAGAACCAGAAATTGGTTTTGCTGATTTTTTTATGCTTATTTCTTTCCTTTGTCTTTCTTTCTTTGTCTTTCATTCTCTTTTTTCTTCTTTCTGTTTCATTCTTTTTCTCTTTTTTCTTCTTCCTTGCTCCTTCTTTCTTTTTTTTCCCTTTCTTTCTTTCTATCTTTCTCTCTCTTCCTTCTTTCCTTCCTTCCTTTCTTTTTCATTTCACTTCTATTTCAAAGAAAAAATAGCGTTGAAATAACCTTGGGGACAGCAGATGGGGTAGTAATTACATTTCTGGACTCCCACATCATAATTTAAGTCCTGGACCTGGTGGCTCAAAAACCACTCCAGGTATGTGTGCCTGCATGCCCAAGGTCCCAGGAGGAGAATGGAAGAGAAATGATTGTGGCATGGCCATCCCCCTAGAGGGTGATTTCTCACTTTTTCTCTTACTGTCTCTTTCTCTCCCTCTCAGGTAAGCACGCATGCTCAAAGGCAAAAACCTCTTTAAAAAGAAAAAAAAAGAAAAAAAAAACCTTTCTTGATTTTCTGTCTAGTCCTAGCTCTCCACATGCCACTCAAGTTACACCACATTTACTGTGTCTCTCTCCGCCTGCCATACACTTAAGATGGGTACTTTTCACTATCTTTGAATTTCATGCTGATACACAAACAATGGGAAAGAAAGGAGGATCATTGGAGGTTATGGAGACAAGTATATTTTATTTTCAAATCCCCCCCCAACTGACTATATAATTGCAAGTTGGGTTCTAGGTGGAATGTTGAGATGTTCTCTGGGATTTATTTGGTTGCTAGATCCATGGTTACAGGGCAGGGCCCTGTGGTGCCTGCAGAGCCATGGAGGAGCTGTGATCCTTTGTGGAGTTTGGCTTTGGCCTGATTCTTGCAAAGTCATGTGAGATAGTGGCATTGCAGTTGCCTGATTATCTGTGTCCTGAGTCACTTTCCATAGCCTCCAAAGGAGCCCCTGCTGTGTGCACCAGTCACCACTGTACTGATGGGGCCCATTTGTATTCACACTTGTTCACTCTGTTGGTAGATGACTATATGGAAGACGTGATATGCAACTGGTAGAAATGCCAGCTGCCTGGATTCAGGAGAAATGCCAGCTCATTAACAAGCTTCTGCTGTGGAAAAGGAGAATGCAGAGTCTGAGTCATCTTTAGAGAATTCCAGGATGGAGAAAGGGTTTTTAAATATTCCCAGCCTGGGGACAGTCTGTGGGATGTTGGTTAAGGCAACTGGGTCCTCCATAGCCTTCTTGCAGTTTGAGTCCTGGGTTCCGTTGGCCAGGCATGTGAGCATGTGTGATCAAAATTTTGAGAGAAGGAGAAATGGAAGAGAAGGGGTTGCAATGGGACCATCTCACCATCCCCCCAACGAGTGTGGTGGGTGGGGAGGAGGAGTATTTTTTTCATTCCCTCCACCCACCAGTTTCTCTCTAGTGAGCTCACACACCCTCTGGAAATTTTTTTTTTAAAAAAGAAGAAGAACAAGAATAATAAGAAGAAGCAAATATTCCCAACTTTGTAGTAACTTACAGGAAGATTAGGAGAATGAAGTTGATGCTTATGGAGTATTTAATTCCCCTGGGTTCAAGAACTGGGGGAGAGATACAAGTGCTCAAAACAACTAAAGGTGATAAAGGAGAGGCTAAATATGGTCAGGTCTCTAGAAGATGTCATGAGAACCACCAAGTCACAAGGAGCTACTCCAGGTCAAGAACCCAGCCATGAGTGCCCTGGCCCAGCAGTGGGTCTTAAATCAGCTTTCTTTCCTCCCTTCCACTCAGGCCTCTGGATATGAAGGCTGTTCATCTCACCTCAGTCTGATGGGCTGTGGATCCAGGGGAGCAGATTCTCTATGGGTTGAATTTCCTCCGTATGCCCAGGCTGGACAAAATAGTGACCTCTTAAATAGTCTGTTCCTCCGGATAAAAGAATATTGGACTTCCTGGAACATGGCAGGCAATATGGGATTTCTCTCCCTAGAATGTTTGGATTCTCTCTCATCAGCAGGGAAGGAGATCCTGTTATTAAGACACTCATCTTTGACTTAAATTAAGTCTTCATCAAGCAACATTTCTCCAGACAAAGTTTTGTAAATATTGTTCTATATTTATAAGTGAATAATTCTTATTTTATTAACTATATAAATACTATATTGTAATTTGAAAATATATATGGACCAGCAGTAAAGAATTTTAATAGCCAACAGCAATGGTGTTTTTGTAGTGCTGTATTCATACCAGGCATAACTTGAGGTGAAATCAGCATTTTATTTTTCGCTAAACTGTATCCTCATTTTTCAAAACAAACTACATGGTCTCTGTGGTTTGTAGTTAAAAGTTGTCCATTAACCCAAATTTTTGTTAATTAATATATTCAAGTATGAAAATAGGGCTAGCCCAGTAGCTCAGTGGTTAAGGAAACCATATCCCACATGGCTAACTGTTATTCAAATCCTGGCTCAGTGACTTCAAAAACACACCAGATGCATATGCAAACATGCCGAAAGCCCTGACAGGATAGAGACATGGAGAAGAGGTTGTGGCATGTTGTCTCTCTCACTCTCTGGCAAGCATACATGCCTCTAGCAATAAAAATTAAATATATAAATGGGTAAGTATTACAGTATAAAAATGATAAAGATGGTTTCTTTCACTGTCAGAATACTGCTCTTAGAGTCTTTTGGTCTCGAAGATATCCCACTAGAACAATCTGGGGAACCTCTGCATCAGTGTCCCCCATCCCTCTCACAAACTTACACTCCTCAGGACAAGTTGACAGAAAATTCAAGAGATTTCTTTTTATGTTTTTTTTTTTTTTTTTGAGAGGTTTTTGCTATAGGGACATGTACTTGCCAGAAAGACAGATATATATATATATATATATATATATATATATATATATACACATATATATATATATATATATATATATATATATATATAGAGAGAGAGAGAGAGAGAGAGAGAGAGATACAGATACAGTTATATATATAGATATAGATATAGATATAGATAGATATAGATAGATAGATACACACGCATATGTATTAGAAACACAGGACATTCTGAGCAACTGAGGGTAACATGAATTCAAAGATAAAGATAGCATCATGAGAAGGTCATTTTTATCCCCCCAATTAATTTTAAAAACAAAGACAGATGTATTGACTTTATTTGACAGAGTATAGAAGGAAAGCAGGGAGAAAGCTCATGAGTTTTCTCTTCTGCAACTTGATCATAACAAAGCACAACTCTTTGGATTGAACCAATGGGAAAATATGTCACTTGTGACCAGTACATTGCAATATGCTGACATTTAGATAAAGGAAACACATAGCTTGGCTTGTCATTATCAGAGAGGCCAACCTGGCCGTCACCGGCAACACCATCGTCTTCTGTAAGAGCCTCATGTCAACAAATGACCTGTGTGACCCAGGGTTGAGAAATAAGATCTGCAAGGCCAGGCTTACTCACAGCTGCTCTCCCTTCAAGCAATATTGGCTTTGAGTTTGTTATTGACTTTGTGTTTGCCTCTGATGACCCCCTTCCAGGTCTCCTCACTCAGCACTACTAACTGGGAAGTATCTATCTGAGTTACTGAAACTGCAAACGAAGTTTTATATGTTTGGATTCTTGCAAGTGTTTGTTTAGTTTGTTTGGATTCCTGTTTGTGTAAAGGGCACATGCACTGAACATAGAGAAACAGAAGACAAAGCACTCCCCATCGAGACATTGTCAAATTTCAATCCCTTCTCTCATCTTTCTCCATTGGGGATTA
>JAKSZU010000601.1:0-67524 GCA_026018925.1 Tupaia tana
CCAGATCTACACCCACATGGCTAGGGCTGATTAGGTCAGGGAGGTGGTTGGCACCACGGGTGATTATGGTCGCCAGGGAGTTGGGATGGGCTTGGGGGCCTGCCCAGGGCTGAGGCCCAGGCAAGCGAAGCACAGGAGCAGCTGGGGAGACAGAGCCCCGGGGGAGCACAGGGTGCCTCCGCCATGCACCAGAGCGGCCCCCACACGGCTCTTCACAAGAACCCCCACAGCACCCTCCCGGCACCCACCCGTGAGGATGACTCATGGGAGCAATGGGTAGGGCTCCTGAGGAGGCCCCCTGCCTAGCGGATTTGCCCCAGCACAGCACAGTGGTCCGGCTGCCATGCACCCACATGGCGGTCCCAGGAGTCCCCGGACTGACTGGCCGATGCTTTTGGTACTGACCCCCGAGCTTCCCACACACCGGCCCCACCACAGAAGCCCCAGAGGACTCACCGATTCTGCAGATGCCGTTGCCTGCCTCCTGGTCCTCCATGTCCATCCGTTCGTCGGGTTCCACTCTGTGGGAGCCACACGCGACGCTGTCTCCCCGGGGACACGTATTGAGGGGACTACACACCTCTGGCTCTCAGGGCTTCGCCTGGGAATGCTGCGGAGAGCTACGCTCTCAGGTAGCGCAGGTGGAGGAATGGCGCCCCTTCTCCAGATGTACCCGGCAAACCGCCCACGCACGCACACATGGGGTGCCCTGCAAAATGTCTGCACAATGTCCTATGGGTACCCCACCTCCCCACTGGGAGGGAAAGTCGTTGTTCAGGGTAGGGGAAGGTGCTGTTCAGGGTAGGGGAATGCACTGTCCCAGGTAGGGGAAGGCGCTGTGTAGGCTACAGGAAGGCATTGTCCAGGATAGACAAAGAGCGAAATTCGACCCCCACTGCAGGGCCGCAGACCCCTCTTCTGGGAGCGAGAGGGAACTCTGCTTTCCTCAAGGACTGTGGCTTTGGTGGCTGCTGTGCGTGGAAGGGGGCAGCTGGAGGGGGTTCTGCACCCCAACGCAGCCCTCTCAGGTCTCTAGAGATGACCGAGGGCAGGTCATCTCTCATCTAAGCTGCCCATGGCGGAAGAAGCCTCAAGGGATGCCTAGGAAGGGGGTGGTTCTGCGGTATGACCGAGAGCATGCAGTGTCTTTTGCAGTTGTGGTCGGGGTTGACATCCTCTGGTCTGAAAGGGCAACCCTCCCACTTCAGGGAGAGATGGGAGCAAGGGGACATGGAACCCCACCTTGTGAACAAGGGCAGCGAGATGGACACTGGAGTCAGATCCACCCACCCCGATGGCTCCCACGGCCAGCATTCCTGAGAGAGCAGAAAGAACAAGGACTCATGTTCGGCCTCCTCCAGGAGAGGAACCTGAAGAGGAAGACCCACCCCCGTGATCTGAGATGTGAAGGGGGGCCCAGCCACTTCCTCTCTTATCGCCTTGAAACCGCAATAAACCAAAGCCGCCTTGACTTCCTCAAGTCCCATGACAGACCACCTCTAGCTGGAGATTCCAGAGATGGGGAACAGGGGTGAGCTGGGAGAGCAGCGCCAATAACAAGAGCAAAACCACTTCTGGGCCCTCAGTATCTAAAAGGTGACCTCTACAACGCAATGTTATACAATTAAAAAACATACATAAATGGGCTCTCAGTATTTTTTAATGTTCTCTTGCAAAAGTAAAATGGACAAGATTGATTATTTTTTATCTGACCTTGGAACAATAACCCACTCTATTTATAAAAATTGAGTGGGCACCTTATTTCACATTATTAAAAAAGGAGAATCCAAATAGATTAAAAACAAATTAGAATATTAAAGTATAAAGACTGTACTTTAAATATACAAAAATGCTTTCATTTCTTGACATGGGAAACTGTTTCCTAAATAAAAGACCAAAATGCAAATCATAAGGGATGAATAATGAAGGTTTTTAGTTGCAATTATTGAAAGATTTCTGTTCAAAGAGGAATACTATGAGTGAAATAAGAAGACATGCTACAGTGGAAAGATATTTTTCAAACGTGTTACTATTTATAAATCAGAAAAAACTTTAAAATTAGAGAGGACCAAAAAAGGAATCTCAAAAAGGTTCAAAGCACACAAATAGGCAACTCAAAAAAGGTAAAATGTGAGGGAATAAATACAATATCATCCCATCTTCACTTCTGCCAGAGACAGTGATGGGCATGAAATCTTCAAGGGGAAGATGCAAAGTGAGCCAGGCATGTATGTCTGGGAGGAGTGATCCAACCAAAGGAAACAGTTAAGAGTCTGGGTAGGAGCAGATGGTAGTAGCTGAGTAACAGCAAAAACTTCTCATCTACAGAGCCAGGAAAGATAGAAAGTATGTTTACACTTTTAGAGATGGAATCTGAGGACTGACAGAGAGCAGGAAGTAAAAAAATTAAAATGTAGGTTCTTATGAATGCTTTAAAACTCAATCTTACTTCTAAGTGAAGTATGAAGCAATTGAGGGGATAGAAAATTAAAGTGATAATAAAACAAACATTTAAAGAATACCACTGAGAATATAGGGGATCACAAATTCTCTGTATCAATTAGCACTCAGTAAGGAGACAGAATTAACAGGATATGTATAGATATACATAGGAGAATTTATTGGAGGAATCATCTCACGTGACTATGGGAGCTGAGAAGTCCCATGACAGACCACCTCTAGCTGGAGATTCTAGAATTCTGCTTGTGTGGGTCAGTCTAAGTCCAAAGACCTCAGAGGTAGGGAAGCCTATGATGTAACTCACAGTCTGGTTTTGAAAGACTGAGAACCTTGGGGTCTACTGGTATAAATCCTGGAGTCTGAAGGCAGGTGAGTTCTGATGTCTGAGGCAACAGAAGTCTATCTTTCTCTGTCTCTAAAAGATCCACTTGTTTTCTGTATTTATTCTTTCTGGGCCCCTTCTTGATTAGATAACACTCACCAAAAATGAAATTGGATCTTCCACATCTAACCTACTCAGAATCCCATGTTAATCCCTCTGGAAATACACCCAGAGTTGTGCTTTTCTTAAGTGCCCCCTAGTTCAGTCCAGTTGATTTGCAAAACTCACCATCACTTTCTGATTCACAGCTAGGTATTTAAACAAGTTCTGTCATCTGAAGGAAAGTCCCCCTAGTACACAAAGAAATTCAGTGTGTGTGCACCTACCACACAGTAAGTTCAAGAAGAAATATGTATGACAAGGTCCTCACTGGGAGCAAAGTATTGACAGGAACGTGGTATTCAATAAAAGGGGAACTTATAATGCAGTAGATGGACTACTAACCAGTTGGAAGTAATGAAGTAGCTTCATATAGAAACATGAACAGTATCAAAACTATGGTTATGGGGACCAGTAGTTGGCGTAATGACTATGTCACTGGACTCCCATGTAGTTGACCGCGGTTTGATTCCTAGACCTGGTGGCTTAAATTCACGCCAGGCATGTGTGCGTGTGTGCCCAAGATCCCAAGAGGAGAATGGAGGAGAAGGGATTGTAGCATGGCCATCCCCTCCAGGGGGTGACTTTTCACTTTCTTTCTCTCTGTGTCTTTCTGGAGAGTGCATGCACCCTATAGCAAAAACCTCTCCAAAAAAGAAAAACTATGGTTAAGACAATGGATCCCACATGGCTGAGTCTGTGATCCAAATATTAGGCCCCACTGCCTGATAATCATGCTGGGCCTAATAGCATCCATGCCCCAAATCTTTTTTCTTTTTTAGAGGTTTTTGCTATAGGGCACGTGCGCTCACCAGACAGACAGAGAGAGACAGAAAGCAAGAAATCACCCCCCAGGGGGGATGGCCATGCCGCAATCCCTTCTCCTCCATTCTCCTCTTGGGATCTTGGGCACCCACACACACGTGCCTGGCGTGTGTTTTAAGTCACTGGGTCCGGGACGCAAACCGTGGTCGACTACATGGGAGTCCAGCGACATAGCCATTACACTAACTGCTGGTCCCATGCCCCAAATCTTGAGATAAGACCAGAGAAGGGATTGCAGCAAGGCCATCCCCTCTGGTAGATGATTTCTTACTTTTCCCCTCTCTGTCTCTGTAATGGGTGCATGCATCTTAAGCAAAACTAAAAAAAAAAAAAAATGTATGGTTAAATTGTCAGTACTCTCCAAACTAATGTACATATTCATTGAAATTGCTATTGACATTCCGACAATGTTATTTGGTACAAATATTAGGAACGGAATGTTATGACACATTTTTCTGTTTTTCTACACAAAAATGCATCATGACTTTCCTGACAACCAATTAGAAATATTCACCCTAAAATTCATATAGAATGCAAATACTAAATATCCTGAACAGCTAAAACTATTTTATAAAAATAGAACAAAATCAAAGGTCTCACAATTCCTTATTTCAAATCATATTACAAAGCTATATTAGTGAAAACAAAGTGGTTCTGACATTCAGACAAATGTACATATAGGCAATGGAACTGAAAGCCCAGGAATAAACACTTATGGCCAAATCATTTTCAACCTGGCAGCTAAGACCATTCACTATGGAAAGGACAGTCTTTTCAAAAATAATGTTGAGTAAACTGGGTGTCAACATTCAAATTTGTGATACAAAAATTAAACTATAAACTAAACTATAGGCCTCTTAGTGGAACATTAGGAAAAAGTTTCACAACAGAGGATTTTGAAAATCTTTTGTCCAACATCAAAAGCACAGAAAAAAAAAAAACACAACGACAACAACAAAAAACAAACAAACACGCGAAGTACAGAAGTAAGAAGAGAAGATAGATAAGAGGGAAAGACAAATGGATGTGCCTTCTCCAGTGGGAAACACCTACGTAGACACACAGTTGTGGCCTGACAACAAGTTTATCCAAAAATATGTGACCCAAATGTGAGAGTCCTGTCATTTCCTGACATGCCACACTCTCTGATGTCTCTGAATATTTATGCAGACTGAAACTTTCTGAGAACTCACTCCTCTTCTAGAAAGAGTGCTTGCTGTGTTTGTTCTCAAGCAGGATCACCCACCTCACTCAGACACTGACCACAGTCACCTCAGCCATGACCACTGAACAAGGAGCTGCTCAGATCTCACTTCAGAGTCCACTGCATCTCACCTCCCTGCAGCCTCCTCAAAGTGGACAGTTGTCATATTACCCATATGTCCTCCTGTTAATTCAGATATCTTCCCTGGAAAAGGCTAGTTATTAATATCAGTGACCTTAGGGCAGAGCAGAGGCATGGACTGACAGTGAGCAGGCTCTAGGCTAACCTACTGCCAGGACGTCCCCTGAGAGACTAAGCTCTACGCAGTGGGCAGCAGGGAGTACTATGGGTCTGTCTCTGGCTGCACAAGGGTTGCCCACAGCTAGGCCCTCCTCATGCTCTCGTGGCTGGCACATGGGAGCTGAGCTCACTGATGCAGGCTCAGCAGCTGGGCCTCTCTGAGTGTGGTCTCAGCACTGCCTTCTCCCTGGTCTTGCACATATAGCCATGGCTGTCAACAAGCAACACATTTGCACAAAAAGCCCCTCCTGTGGCAGAGGGTGGGATGAAAAGGCAGCCTGGGGCAGCCCAGCCATGTGGAGACCAGAGGTTTTGTGTCCATCCTGGCCTAGACTCCTCTCCTCCTTCATCCTCCTTCACTGCACAGGTAGGACAGACCCTGGGGACACAGGGCAGGCCCCACCCTACTTCAGTATCATGGATGAGACTCCTTAAAATCATCACCCTAGCCTCTAGTCCTTATTCAAATGTGTCTGTGTCTAAAGGTTCCCTCTGCCAGTCTGTGCTGACTCACTCCCTCTCCCTCTCTCAACTCCTGAAGCATCTGCCAACTTACCGTCACTCTTGCAGTGACACCAGTGTTGGTGGCAAAACCATGTACTGATAGCAATGGAAACCAGGGAGCCCTTCCTGCTATCCCTGTGACATTACTCAGACTCCAGAAAGCACCAGGGCTCTCAGACTCCCAGCTACTTCTCTGGATTTGAAGACACATCGACCAGTGCTGGTGTTCTGCACATCTCTGGGCTGTAGCATGAGGATGAGGCCAACTATTACTGTACGATTGGGTACAGCACTGCTTCCACAGTGACTTGGGCAGATGGGGACATGGGACAAAAGCCTTTCTTCTTTCTTTTTTTTTTTTTTGTGTGTGTGTGTGTTTATTTATTTTTATTTTTATTTTTTTATTTTTTTAATTTATTTATTTATTTTTGTATATACTTTCAATCATATTGTTTGGCTTACAATGAGACCATTTTGATATGTGAACATTTCTCCCCAGATCCGTTGATCGAAATATCTTCAACAGATAACACCACACCTCCCCATCCCGTCAATGCTCTACCTCTGTATCCCTTCTCCAAATGTCTTTCGTTGGGCCCCACTCCTCCAAACACACCCCATCTGACACTCACACCCATCTCTTGTGTTTGTTCAACTGTTAGTCAATCAGTTTCAGACATAGAATGCAGACAAACGGTATATGTTAAGTGGGGACATACAATGTCTCTCCTTCATAGCCTGGCTTGCCTCACTCAGCAGTACATCTTTCATATTCTTCCACTTTCTGTCAAAAGCCAGGGCTCTGTTGGTTTTTATGGCTGAGTAGTATTCCATAGAGTATATGTGCCACAGTTTTTCAATCCATTCCTCCATACGGGGGCATCTGGGTTGGTTCCATGACTTAGCAATTGTGAATAGTGCCGCAATAAACATCGATGTGCAAGCACTTTTCCAATGAAGGATTCTTCTGTCCTTTGGGTAGATACCAAGGAGTGGGATCTCTGGATCATATGGCAGATCTATCTGTAGATTTTTGAGGAATCTCCAAATTATTCTCCACAGTGGTTGGACCAATCTACATTCCCACCAGCAGTGTAAAAGAGTTCCCCTTTCACCACACCCCCGCCAACACTTATCATTTTTTGTTTTTTTAATATTAGACAATCTGACTGGGGTTAGGTGGTACCTCATTGTTGTTTTTATCTGCATTTCCCTTACGATGAGGGAGGTTGAACATTTTTTCATATGCCTTTTGGCCATTCGTATGTCATCTTTAGAGTGTTTTCTTCAACTCCTTCTCCCATCTTTTAATAGGGTTGCTCATCTTTTTTCCAAACACCTTTTTTAGTTCCTTGTGTATTCTGGTTATCAGTCCCTTATCTGATGCAACATTTACAAAAATATTTTCCCATTCTGAGGGCTGTCGATTCACACTAACTACTGTGTCTTTGGCCATGCAGAAACTTCTTAGTCTGATGTAATCCCACTTGTCTATTTTGTGGATGATGGACTCTGCTTTGAGGGTCTTCTTTAGGAAGTCTTTCCCTACACCAATGTCTCCCAGAGTTTCCCCAGCATTCTCCAGGAGCAGCTTTATAGTTTGAGGTCTTAGATTTAGATCCTTGATCCACCTTGACTTGATTCTTGTCAAAGGAGAGAGGTAGGGGTTCAGATTCATCTTTCTGCAAGTGGAAGTCCAGTTTCTCCAGCACCACTTGCTGAAGAGGCTTTCATTTTCCCACTGGATTGACTGGTACCCCTTGTCAAAGATCAGTTGACTGTATGTTTGGGCACTTATTTCTGGGGACTCTATTCTGTTCCATTGGTCCACATGTCTGTTTCTGTGCCAATACCATGCTGTCTTTATTACCACAGCTTTGTAATATATTTTTGGATCGGGGATTGAGATGCCACCCACTCCATTCTTCTTGTGTAGAAGTGCTTTGGCAATACGGGGTCTTTTATGATTCCAGACAAATTTTAAGATTGTCTTTTCTAGATCTGTGAAGAATGTGTCTGGTACTTTGATTGGCATTGCATTAAATAGGTAGATTAATTTGGGTAGAATTGCCATTTTGATTATATTAACTCTTCCAATCCATGAACATGGGATGTCCTTCCATTTTTTTGTGTCATTTTCAATTTCTTTTTTTACCTTCTCGTAGTTTTCCTTGTGGAGGTCTTTAACTTCTTTGGTTAGATTTATTCCTAAATATCTTATACTTTTAGTGGCTATGGTAAACGGAATAAGTTTTTTCAGTTCTATCTCAGTCTGCCTGTTATTCGTATATAGAAATGCTATCGATTTCTGTATATTGATTTTATATCCTGCAACTTTACTGAATTCATGTATTACTTCCAGTAGTTTTTCCATGGAGACCATTGGGTCTTCTATGTATACAATCATGTCATCTGCAAATAGAGAGAGTTTCACCTCTTCTTTTCCTATTCGAATGCCCTTTATTTTTTCCTCTTTTCTGATTGCGTTGGCGAGGACTTCCAGTACTATATTGAAAAGGAGAGGAGAAAGTGGGCATCCTTGTCTTGTTCCTGTGTTTAGTGGGAAAGCTTTCAGCTTTTCTCCATTCAGGATGATGTTCGCTATGGGTTTTTCATAGATGGCTTTTATTGTATTGAGAAATGGCCCTTCTATGCCGATTTTGCTAAGAGTCTTGATCATGAAGGGATGTTGTATCTTATCAAATGCTTTTTCTGCGTCAATCGATATGACCATATGGTTTTTGTCTTTCTTCCTATTAATATGGTGTATTACATTTATGGTTTTGCATATGTTGAACCAACCTTGCATTCCTGGAATAAAGCCTATCTGATCATGGTGTATGATCTTCTGTATAAGTTGTTGAATACGATTTGCTAGTATCTTGTTGAGAATCTTTGAGTCTATGTTCATCAGAGATATTGGTCTATAGTTTTCCTTCCTTGTCCTGTCCTTATCTGTTTTGAGGATGAGGGTGACAGAGGCTTCATAGAATGAATTAGGGAGAGATTCACCCTTTTGGATCTTTAGAAATAATTTGAGCAGAATGGGAGATAACTCTTCTTTGAAAGTTTTGTAGAATTCAGAGGTGAATCCATCGGGGCCAGGGCTTTTCTTTGTTGGGAGGTTACTTATTACTGATTCAATCTCCTGGCTTGTTATGGGCCTATTCAGACTTTCTATTTCTTCCTGGCTCATTCTTGGTAGATTATATTTGTCCAGGAATTTGTCCATCTCATCCAGATTATCTTGTTTCTTAGCGTATAGATGTTCAAAGTATCCTCTAATGATGTTTTGAATTTCTACTATGTCTGTTGTTATGTTACCAGCCTCATTGCAGAGTTGATTCACCTGGTTCCTTTCTCTCTTCTTCTTAATAAGTCTCGCTAGTGGGGTATCAATTTTGTTTATCCTTTCAAAGAACCAGCTTTTGCTTTCACTTACTTTCTGTATAGTACGTTTATTTTCTATTTCATTTATTTCTGCTCGGATCTTTATTATTTCCTTTCTCCTGTAATTTTTTGGATTTTTTTGCTGTTGCTTTTCCAATTCTCTAAGGCTTGATGTTAGGTGATCCATTAGCCTTTTCTCTGTCTTCCTCTTATGTGCACTAATTGCTATGAACTTCCCTCTTATGACTGCTTTGGCAGTGTCCCAAAGATTATGGAAACTTGTATCTTCATTGTCATTGGCTTCCATGAATCTTTTGATTTCGGACTTTATTTCTTCGGTAATAGTGGAGTCATTCAGGAGTAGGTTATTTAGTTTCCATGTTTTTAGGTATTTTTGAGGAATTCTCTTGAAATTAAACTCAAGTTTAATTCCATCATGGTCAGAGAAGATGCTGGAAATAGTTTCTATGCCTCTGAATCTGCAGAGGCTTGCTTTGTGTCCCATGATGTGGTCAATCTTCGAGAAAGTTCCATGTCGGGGTGAGAAAAAACTATATCTTGTGGTTTTTGGGTGGAAAGTTCTATAGATGTCTGTTAAGTCCAATTGATTTATGGTATCATTTAGGTCCTTGATCTCTCTACCTATTTTTTGCCTAGATGGTCTGTCCAGAGGGGATAATGCAGTGTTGAGATCTCCAACAATTAGTGTGTTGCAGTCTATCTCCCCTTTCAGATCTAACAATCTTTCCTTCACATATTTGGGTGCTCCTGTGTTAGGAGCATAGATATTAATAAGCATTATATCTTCTCGATCTATAGAGCCTTTTACTATGATATAGTGCCCTTCTTTGTCTCTTCGGACACTTTTTGTTTTAAAGCCTATTTTGTCAGAAATTAGTATCGCAACTCCAGCTCTTTTTTGGTTCCCAACTGCATGGAAAACCTTTTTCCAACCCTTCACTTTCAGTCTACGTATGTCTTTTTCCTTGAGGTGGGTTTCTTGTAGGCAACAGATAGAGGGTTTCTGTTTTTTTATCCATTCAGCCAGTCTGTGTCTCTTGATTGGAGAATTTAACCCATTTACATTCAATGTTATTATCGATGTTATAGGGTCTGTACCGACATTTAAGTTAGCCATTGTCTTAGTTGCCTGTTATTTCTTTGTTTCTGGCTGTTGCGTCTTTAGTTTTCCTGGAACAGTACTTTCTTCAGGATTTCTTGAAGAGCTGGTCTGGTGTTGGCAAATTCTTTCAGGTTTTGTTTGTCTGAGAAGATTTTAATCTTTTTTTCCCAAATGAAGGATAATCTTGCAGGGTATAATAGTTTTGGCTGAAATTGTTTCTCTCTTAACACTTTCAGTATGTCTTCCCATTCTTTTCTTGCTTGCATTGTTTCTGATGAGAGGTCTGGTGTTAGTCTTATGGGATGGCCTTTGTAAGTTATTTCTCGTTTCTCTCTTGCCAGTTTTAGTATCATGTCTTTTTCTGTGACGTTAGACAGCCTGGCTAAGATGTGCCTTGGGGAAGATCTTCTGGGGTTGATTCTATTTGGGGTCCTTTGTATTTCTTGGGTCCGGATGGTTCGGTGCCTCTCTAGGCTTGGGAAATTTTCTTCCGAGATGTCATGGAATAGATTTTCCATTCCGCTATTAGTTTCTTCACCTTCTGGGATGCTGATTATTCTGATGTTTGGGCGTCTAATAGAGTCTAGTATTTCTAGTATATTATCCTCATGTTTTTTAGTTATTTTCTCGATCTTTTTGTAGTTTTTTTCTAGATCAGAGGTTTTATCTTCTACATCAGAGATTCGATCTTCAGCATGGTCTAATCGGCTCTTAATACTTTCCAGAGAGTTTTTGATTTCTTGTATTATAGACTTTATCTCTAACAGTTCCACCTGATTCTTTCTCAGAGTATCCATTTCTTCTTTCATATCCTGGAAGGACTTCCTAATTTCCTGTAGTTCGTTGTCTCTTTTTTTTTCCAATTCACAGAATTTGGTCACCATGAATGTTCGGAATTCTGTGTCTGTCATTTTGGTAACGTCCTCCATATTTATGAGACATGGAGGGGCACTTTCCTTTGTTGGAGACATATTTTCTTGTTTATTCAGACCTGAGGCTCTTTTACTACATTTAGCCATTGGAGGATTACTTCCCTTTTAAAGACTTCTTGGGAGAACTTTTGTCCCACGAGAAGTAAGAGTCTTTCCTTTTTGATGGGAATAGCTGTTTGTGGAAGTCTCTCTTCTGTTGTTTTTACCAATGTGTTCTCAGGCGGGGAACTCTACAGAAGTGTTTAACAAGCAGAATCTCCTTTTTCAAAAGGGATCAGTACTAGGGAGGATCCCAAAGACACTTACCTTCCTAGGAAATTTCAGATATATGATTCTAGACCTGTCTAGTCTGTCTGGCACAGTAAAATATAAGGAGGAGAGGACAATATGCAACGAAAGGAAAGACAACACAGAAAAATAAAGAAAAAGACCCTCAGAATCCCTTGCTGGTCAGAGGCTTGCAGAAGAGCCTGTTGCCTGCTGGCAGGCACGGAAAGTCTGGGGGGAGAAGGAGAGCTAGGTGTTAACAAGAGAATGCAGGGGTTTCAAGAGAAAAAAAAACCGCCTCAAGGAGATCCTGGCTACCTACCTAGAAGGTGGAGTCTGGAGCCTGGGGGTCTGGAAGTGGGGTGGGGGTCAGAGGTGACCCTCCCTCAGTATCCCTTGCTGGCCAGAGGCTTGCAGGACACACTATTGCCTGCTGGCAGTCCAAGAAAGTCTGGGGGGAGAAGGAGGGCTAGGTGTTAAGAAGGGAATGCAGGGGGGTCAAGAGAAAAGAAAAAAAAAAACCGCCTCAAGGAGATCCTGGCTACCTACCTAGAAGGTGGACTCTGGGGCCTGGGGGTCTGGAAGTGGGGTGGGGGTCAGAGGTCACCCTCCCTCAGTATCCCTTGCTGGCCAGAGGCTTGCAGGACACGCTATTGCCTGCTGGCAGTCCAGGAAAGTCTGGGGGGAGAAGGAGGGCTAGGTGTTAACAAGGGAATGCACGGGGGTCAAGAGAAAAGAAAAAAAAAAAAAAACGCCTCAAGGAGATCCTGGCTACCTACCTAGAAGGTGGACTCTGGGGCCTGGGGGTCTGGAAGTGGGGTGGGGGTCAGAGGTGACACTCCTTCAGTATCCCTTGCTGGCCAGAGGCTTGCAGGACACGCTATTGCCTGCTGGCAGTCCAGGAAAGTCTGGGGGGAGAAGGAGGGCTAGGTGTTAACAAGGGAATGCAGGGGGGTCAAGAGAAAAGAAAAAAAAAACCGCTTCAAGGAGATCCTGGCTACCTACCTAGAAGGTGGACTCTGGGGCCTGGGGGTCTGGAAGTGGGGTGGGGGTCAGAGGTGACCCTGCCTCAGTATCCCTTGCTGGCCAGAGGCTTGCAGGACACGCTATTGCCTGCTGGCAGTCCAGCAAAGTCTGGGGGGAGAAGGAGGGCTAGGTGTTAACAAGGGAATGCAGGGGGGTCAAGAGAAAAAAAAAACCGCCTCAAGGAGATCCTGGCTACCTACCTAGAAGGTGGACTCTGGGGCCTGGGGGTCTGGAAGTGGGGTGGGGGTCAGAGGTGACACTCCCTCAGTATCCCTTGCTGGCCAGAGGCTTGCAGGACAAGCTATTGCCTGCTGGCACTCCAGGAAAGTCTGGGGGCAGAAGAAGGGCTAGGTGTTAACAAGGGAATGCAGGGGGGTAAGAGAAAAGAAAAAAAAAAAAACCGCCTCAAGGAGGTCCTGGCTACCTACCTAGAAGGTGGACTCTGGGGCCTGGGGGTCTGGAAGTGGGGTGGGGGTAAGAGGTGACCCTCCCTCAGTATCCCTTGCTGGCCAGAGGCTTGCAGGACACGTTGTTGCCTGCTGGCAGTCCAGGAAAGTCTGGGGGGAGAAGGAGGGCTAGGTGTTAAGAAGGGAATGCAGGGGGGTCAAGAGAAAAGAAAAAAAAAAACCGCCTCAAGGAGATCCTGGATACCTACCTAGAAGGTGGACTCTGGGGCCTGCGGTTCTGGAAGTGGGGTGGGGGTCAGAGGTGACGCTCCCTCAGTATCCCTTCCTGGCCAGAGGCTTGCAGGACACGCTATTGCCTGCTGGCAGTCCAGGAAAGTCTGCGGGGAGAAGGAGGGCTAGGTGTTAACAAGGGAATGCAGGGGGGTCAAGAGAAAAAAAAAAAAATCCGCCTCAAGGAGATCCTGGCTACCTACCTAGAAGGTGGACTCTGGGGCCTGGGGGTCTGGAAGTGGGGTGGGGGTCAGAGGTGACACTCCTTCAGTATCCCTTGCTGGCCAGAGGCTTGCAGGACACGCTATTGCCTGCTGGCAGTCCAGGAAAGTCTGGGGGGAGAAGGAGGGCTAGGTGTTAACAAGGGAATGCAGGGGGGTCAAGAGAAAAGAAAAAAAAAAAAAAAAACCGCTTCAAGGAGATCCTGGCTACCTACCTAGAAGGTGGACTCTGGGGCCTGGGGGTCTGGAAGTGGGGTGGGGGTCAGAGGTGACCCTGCCTCAGTATCCCTTGCTGGCCAGAGGCTTGCAGGACACGCTATTGCCTGCTGGCAGTCCAGCAAAGTCTGGGGGGAGAAGGAGGGCTAGGTGTTAACAAGGGAATGCAGGGGGGTCAAGAGAAAAAAAAAAAACCGCCTCAAGGAGATCCTGGCTACCTACCTAGAAGGTGGACTCTGGGGCCTGGGGGTCTGGAAGTGGGGTGGGGGTCAGAGGTGACACTCCCTCAGTATCCCTTGCTGGCCAGAGGCTTGCAGGACAAGCTATTGCCTGCTGGCACTCCAGGAAAGTCTGGGGGCAGAAGAAGGGCTAGGTGTTAACAAGGGAATGCAGGGGGGTAAGAGAAAAGAAAAAAAAAAAAACCGCCTCAAGGAGGTCCTGGCTACCTACCTAGAAGGTGGACTCTGGGGCCTGGGGGTCTGGAAGTGGGGTGGGGGTAAGAGGTGACCCTCCCTCAGTATCCCTTGCTGGCCAGAGGCTTGCAGGACACGTTGTTGCCTGCTGGCAGTCCAGGAAAGTCTGGGGGGAGAAGGAGGGCTAGGTGTTAAGAAGGGAATGCAGGGGGGTCAAGAGAAAAGAAAAAAAAAAAACCGCCTCAAGGAGATCCTGGATACCTACCTAGAAGGTGGACTCTGGGGCCTGCGGTTCTGGAAGTGGGGTGGGGGTCAGAGGTGACGCTCCCTCAGTATCCCTTCCTGGCCAGAGGCTTGCAGGACACGCTATTGCCTGCTGGCAGTCCAGGAAAGTCTGCGGGGAGAAGGAGGGCTAGGTGTTAACAAGGGAATGCAGGGGGGTCAAGAGAAAAAAAAAAAAATCCGCCTCAAGGAGATCCTGGCTACCTACCTAGAAGGTGGACTCTGGGGCCTGGGGGTCTGGAAGTGGGGTGGGGGTCAGAGGTGACACTCCCTCAGTATCCCTTGCTGGCCAGAGGCTTGCAGGACACGCTATTGCCTGCTGGCAGTCCTGGAACGTCTGGGGGGAGAAGGAGGGCTAGGTGTTAACAAGGGAATGCAGGGGGGTCAAGAGAAAAGAAAAAAAAAAAGAAAAACAAAAACGCCTCAAGGAGATCCTGGCTACCTACCTAGAAGGTGGACTCTGGGGCCTGGGGGTCTGGAAGTGGGGTGGGGGTTAGAAGTGACCCTCCCTCAGTAACCCTTGCTGGCCAGAGGCTTGCAGAACACGCTATTGCCTGCTGGCAGTCCAGGAAAGTCTGGGGGGAGAAGGAGGGCTAGGTGTTAACAAGGGAATGCAGGGGTTCAAGAGAAAAGAAAAAAAAAAAACCGCCTCAAGGAGATCCTGGCTACCTACCTAGAAGGTGGACTCTGGGGCCTGGGGGTCTGGAAGTGGGGTGGGGGTCAGAGGTGACCCTCCCTCAGTATCCCTTGCTGGCCAGAGGCTTGCAGGACACGCTATTGCCTGCTGGCAGTCCAGGAAAGTCTGGGGGGAGAAGGAGGGCTAGGTGTTAACAAGGGAATGCAGGGGGGTCAAGACAAAAGAAAAAAAGAAAAACCGCCTCAAGGAGATCCTGGCTACCTACCTAGAAGGTGGACTCTGGGGCCTGGGGGCCTGGAAGTGGGGTGGGGGTCAGAGGTGACACTCCTTCAGTATCCCTTGCTGGCCAGAGGCTTGCAGGAAAAGCTATTGCCTGCTGGCAGTCCAGGAAAGTCTGGGGGCAGAAGGAGGGCTAGGTGTTAACAAGGGAATGCAGGGGGGTAAGAGAAAAGAAAAAAAAAAACCGCCTAAAGGAGGTCCTAGCTACCTACCTAGAAGGTGGACTCTGGGGCCTGGGGGTCTGGAAGTTGGGTGGGGGTAAGAGGTGACCCACCCTCAGTATCCCTTGCTGGCCAGAGGCTTGCAGGACACGCTATTGCCTGCTGGCAGTCCAGGAAAGTCTGGGGGGAGAAGGAGGGCTAGGTGTTAAGAAGGGAATGCAGGGGGGTCAAGAGAAAAGAAAAAAAAAAAAAAACCGCCTCAAGGATATCCTGGATACCTACCTAGAAGGTGGACTCTGGGGCCTGCGGTTCTGGAAGTGGGGTGGGGGTCAGAGGTGACCCTCCCTCAGTATCCCTTCCTGGCCAGAGGCTTGCAGGACACGCTATTGCCTGCAGGCAGTCCAGGAAAGTCTGGGGGGAGAAGGAGGGCTAGGTGTTAACAAGGGAATGCAGGGGGGTCAAGAGAAAAGAAAAAAAAAAAAAACCGCCTCAAGGAGATCCTGGCTACCTACCTAGAAGGTGGACTCTGGGGCCTGGGGGTCTGGAAGTGGGGTGGGGGTCAGAGGTGACACTCCCTCAGTATCCCTTGCTGGCCAGAGGCTTGCAGGACACGCTATTGCCTGCTGGCAGTCCTGGAACGTCTGGGGGGAGAAGGAGGGCTGGGTGTTAACAAGGGAATGCAGGGGGGTCAAGAGAAAAGAAAAAAAAAAAGAAAAAAAAAAACGCCTCAAGGAGATCCTGGCTACCTACCTAGAAGATGGACTCTGGGGCCTGGGGGTCTGGAAGTGGGGTGGGGGTTAGAGGTGACCCTCCCTCAGTAACCCTTGCTGGCCAGAGGATTGCAGAACATGCTATTGCCTGCTGGCAGTCCAGGAAAGTCTGGGGGGAGAAGGAGGGCTAGGTGTTAACAAGGGAATGCAGGGGGGTCAAGAGAAAAGAAAAAAAAAAACCGACTCAAGGAGATCCTGGCTACCTACCTAGAAGGTGGACTCTGGGGCCTGCGGTTCTGGAAGTGGGGTGGGGGTCAGAGGTGACCCTCCCTCAGTATCCCTTCCTGGCCAGAGGCTTGCAGGACACGCTGGCAGTCCAGGAATGTCTGGGGGGAGAAGGAGGCCTAGGTGTTAACAAGGGAATGCAGGGGGGTCAAGAGAAAAGAAAAAAAAAAAAACCGCCTCAAGGAGATCCTGGCTACCTACCTAGAAGGTGGACTCTGGGGCCTGAGGGTCTGGAAGTGGGGTGGGGGTCAGAGGTGACACTCCCTCAGTATCCCTTGCTGGCCAGAGGCTTGCAGGACACGCTATTGCCTGCTGGCAGTCCAGGAACGTCTGGGGGGAGAAGGAGGGCTAGGTGTTAACAAGGGAATGCAGGGGGGTCAAGAGAAAAGAAAAAAAAAAAGAAAAAAAAAAAACGCCTCCAGGCTACCTACCTAGAAGGTGGACTCTGGGGCCTGTGGGTCTGGAAGTGGGGTGGGGGTTAGAGGTGACCCTCCTTCAGTAACCCTTGCTGGCCAGAGGATTGCAGAACACGCTATTGCCTGCTGGCAGTCCAGGAAATTCTGGGGGGAGAAGGAGGGCTAGGTGTTAACAAGGGAATGCAGGGGGGTCAAGAGAAAAGAAAAAAAAAAAAACTGCCTCAAGGAGATCCTGGCTACCTACCTAGAAGGTGGACTCTGGGGCCTGGGGGTCTGGAAGTGGGGTGGGGGTCAGAGGTGACCCTCCCTCAGTATCCCTTGCTGGCCAGAGGCTTGCAGGACACGCTATTGCCTGCTGGCAGTCCAGGAAAGTCTGGGGGGAGAATGAGGGCTAGGTGTTAACAAGGGAATGAAGGGGGGTCAAGAGAAAAGAAAAAAAAAAAAAAAACCACCTCAAGGAGATCCTGGCTACCTACCTAGAAGGTGGACTCTGGAGCCTGGGGTCTGGAAGTGGGGTGGGGGTCAGAGGTGACACTCCCTCAGTATCCCTTGCTGGCCAGAGGCTTGCAGGACAAGCTATTGCCTGCTGGCCGTCCAGGAAAATCTGGGAGCAGAAGGAGGGCTAGGTGTTAACAAGGGAATGCAGGGGGGTAAGAGAAAAGAAAAAAAAAAACCGCCTCAAGGAGGTCCTGGCTACCTACCTAGAAGGTGGACTCTGGGGCCTGGGGGTCTGGAAGTGGGGTGGGGGTCAGAGGTGACCCACCCTAAGTATCCCTTGCTGGCCAGAGGCTTGCAGAACACGCTATTGCCTGCTAGCAGTCCTGGAAAGTCTGGGGGGAGAAGGAGGGCTAGGTGTTAACAAGGGAATGCAGGGGGGTCAAGAGAAAAGAAAAAAAAAAAAAACCGCCTCAAGGAGATCCTGGCTACCTACCTAGAATGTGTACTCTGGGGCCTGGGGGTCTGGAAGTGGGGTGGGGGTCAGAGGTGACACTCCCTCAGTATCCCTTGCTGTCCAGAGGCTTGCAGGACACGCTATTGCCTGCTGGCAGTCCAGGAAAGTCTAGGGGGAGAAGGAGGGCTAGGTGTTAACAAGGGAATGCAGGGGGTCAAGAGAAAAGAAAAAAAAAAAAAAACCGCCTCAAGGAGATCCTGGATACCTACCAAGAAGGTGGACTCTGGGGCCTGCGGTTCTGGAAGTGGGGTGGGGGTCAGAGGTGACCCTCCCTCAGTATCCCTTGCTGGCCAGAGGCTTGCAGGACATGCTATTGCCTGCTGGCAGTCCAGGAAAGTCTGGGGGGAGAAGGAGGGCTATGTGTTAACAAGGGAATGCAGGGGGGTCAAGAGAAAAGAAAAGAAAAAAAAAACCGCCTCAAGGAGATCCTGGCTACTTACCTAGAAGGTGGACTCTGGGGCCTGGGGGTCTGGAAGTGGGGTGGGTGTCAGAGGTGACCCTCCCTCAGTATCCCTTCCTGGCCAGAGGCTTGCAGGACACGCTATTGCCTGCTGGCAGTCCAGGAAAGCCTGGGGGGAGAAGGAGGGCTAGGTGTTAACAAGGGAATGCAGGGGGGTCAAGAGAAAAGAAAAAAAAAAAAAAGAAAAAAAAAAACTCCTCAAGGAGATCCTGGCCACCTACCTTGAAGGTGGACTCTGGGGTCTGGGGGTCTGGAAGTGGGGTGGGGGTCAGAGGTGACCCTACCTCAGTATCCCTTGCTGGCAAGAGGCTTGCAGGACACGCTATTGCCTGCTGGCAGTCCAGGAAACTCTGGGGGGAGAAGGAGGGCTAGGTGTTAACAAGGGAATGCAGGGGGGTCAAGAGAAAAGAAAAAAAAAAAAAAACCGCCTCAAGGAGATCCTTGCTACCTACCTAGAAGATGGACTCTGGGGCCTGGGGGTCTGGAAGTGGGGTGGGGGTCAGAGGTGACCCTCCCTCAGTATCCCTTGCTGGTCAGAGGCTTGCAGGACACGCTATTGCCTGCTGGCAGTCCAGGAAAGTCTGGGGGCAGAAGGAGGGCTAGGTGTTAACAAGGGAATGCAGGGGGGTCAAGAGAAAGGAAAAAAAAAAAAAAAAACGCCTCAAGGAGATCCTGGCTACCTACCTAGAAGGTGGACTCTGGGGCCTGGGGGTCTGGAAGTGGGGTGGGGGTCAGAGGTGACCCCCCCTCAGTATCCCTTGCTGGCCAGAGGCTTGCAGGACACGCTATTGCCTGCTGGCAGTCCAGGAAATTCTGGGGGGAGAAGGAGGGCTAGGTGTTAACAAGGGAATGCAGGGGGGTCAAGAGAAAAGAAAAGAAAAAAAAAACAACCGCCTCAAGGAGATCCTGGCGACCTACCTAGAAGGTGGACTCTGGGGCCTGGGGGACTGGAAGTGGGGTGGGGGTCAGAGGTGACACTCCCTCAGTATCCCTTGCTGGCCAGAGGCTTGCAGGACACGCTATTGCCTGCTGGCAGTCCAGGAAAGTCTGGGGGGAGAAGGAGGGCTAGGTGTTAACAAGGGAATGCAGGGGGGTCAGGAGAAAAAAAAAAAAAAGAACAACAACAAAAAAAACCGCCTCAAGGAGATCCTGGCTACCTACCTAGAAGGTGGAGTCTGGAGCCTGGGGGTCTGGAAGTGGGGTGGGGGTCAGAGGTGACCCTCCCTCAGTATCCCTTGCTGGCCAGAGGCTTGCAGGACACACTATTGCCTGCTGGCAGTCCAAGAAAGTCTGGGGGGAGAAGGAGGGCTAGGTGTTAAGAAGGGAATGCAGGGGGGTCAAGAGAAAAGAAAAAAAAAAACCGCCTCAAGGAGATCCTGGCTACCTACCTAGAAGGTGGACTCTGGGGCCTGGGGGTCTGGAAGTGGGGTGGGGGTCAGAGGTCACCCTCCCTCAGTATCCCTTGCTGGCCAGAGGCTTGCAGGACACGCTATTGCCTGCTGGCAGTCCAGGAAAGTCTGGGGGGAGAAGGAGGGCTAGGTGTTAACAAGGGAATGCACGGGGGTCAAGAGAAAAGAAAAAAAAAAAAAACCGCCTCAAGGAGATCCTGGCTACCTACCTAGAAGGTGGACTCTGGGGCCTGGGGGTCTGGAAGTGGGGTGGGGGTCAGAGGTGACACTCCTTCAGTATCCCTTGCTGGCCAGAGGCTTGCAGGACACGCTATTGCCTGCTGGCAGTCCAGGAAAGTCTGGGGGGAGAAGGAGGGCTAGGTGTTAACAAGGGAATGCAGGGGGGTCAAGAGAAAAGAAAAAAAAAACCGCTTCAAGGAGATCCTGGCTACCTACCTAGAAGGTGGACTCTGGGGCCTGGGGGTCTGGAAGTGGGGTGGGGGTCAGAGGTGACCCTGCCTCAGTATCCCTTGCTGGCCAGAGGCTTGCAGGACACGCTATTGCCTGCTGGCAGTCCAGCAAAGTCTGGGGGGAGAAGGAGGGCTAGGTGTTAACAAGGGAATGCAGGGGGGTCAAGAGAAAAAAAAAAACCGCCTCAAGGAGATCCTGGCTACCTACCTAGAAGGTGGACTCTGGGGCCTGGGGGTCTGGAAGTGGGGTGGGGGTCAGAGGTGACACTCCCTCAGTATCCCTTGCTGGCCAGAGGCTTGCAGGACAAGCTATTGCCTGCTGGCACTCCAGGAAAGTCTGGGGGCAGAAGAAGGGCTAGGTGTTAACAAGGGAATGCAGGGGGGTAAGAGAAAAGAAAAAAAAAAAAAAACCGCCTCAAGGAGGTCCTGGCTACCTACCTAGAAGGTGGACTCTGGGGCCTGGGGGTCTGGAAGTGGGGTGGGGGTAAGAGGTGACCCTCCCTCAGTATCCCTTGCTGGCCAGAGGCTTGCAGGACACGTTGTTGCCTGCTGGCAGTCCAGGAAAGTCTGGGGGGAGAAGGAGGGCTAGGTGTTAAGAAGGGAATGCAGGGGGGTCAAGAGAAAAGAAAAAAAAAACCGCCTCAAGGAGATCCTGGATACCTACCTAGAAGGTGGACTCTGGGGCCTGCGGTTCTGGAAGTGGGGTGGGGGTCAGAGGTGACGCTCCCTCAGTATCCCTTCCTGGCCAGAGGCTTGCAGGACACGCTATTGCCTGCTGGCAGTCCAGGAAAGTCTGCGGGGAGAAGGAGGGCTAGGTGTTAACAAGGGAATGCAGGGGGGTCAAGAGAAAAAAAAAAAAAATCCGCCTCAAGGAGATCCTGGCTACCTACCTAGAAGGTGGACTCTGGGGCCTGGGGGTCTGGAAGTGGGGTGGGGGTCAGAGGTGACACTCCCTCAGTATCCCTTGCTGGCCAGAGGCTTGCAGGACACGCTATTGCCTGCTGGCAGTCCTGGAACGTCTGGGGGGAGAAGGAGGGCTAGGTGTTAACAAGGGAATGCAGGGGGGTCAAGAGAAAAGAAAAAAAAAAAGAAAAACAAAAACGCCTCAAGGAGATCCTGGCTACCTACCTAGAAGGTGGACTCTGGGGCCTGGGGGTCTGGAAGTGGGGTGGGGGTTAGAAGTGACCCTCCCTCAGTAACCCTTGCTGGCCAGAGGCTTGCAGAACACGCTATTGCCTGCTGGCAGTCCAGGAAAGTCTGGGGGGAGAAGGAGGGCTAGGTGTTAACAAGGGAATGCAGGGGGTTCAAGAGAAAAGAAAAAAAAAAAACCGCCTCAAGGAGATCCTGGCTACCTACCTAGAAGGTGGACTCTGGGGCCTGGGGGTCTGGAAGTGGGGTGGGGGTCAGAGGTGACCCTCCCTCAGTATCCCTTGCTGGCCAGAGGCTTGCAGGACACGCTATTGCCTGCTGGCAGTCCAGGAAAGTCTGGGGGGAGAAGGAGGGCTAGGTGTTAACAAGGGAATGCAGGGGGGTCAAGACAAAAGAAAAAAAGAAAAACCGCCTCAAGGAGATCCTGGCTACCTACCTAGAAGGTGGACTCTGGGGCCTGGGGGCCTGGAAGTGGGGTGGGGGTCAGAGGTGACACTCCTTCAGTATCCCTTGCTGGCCAGAGGCTTGCAGGAAAAGCTATTGCCTGCTGGCAGTCCAGGAAAGTCTGGGGGCAGAAGGAGGGCTAGGTGTTAACAAGGGAATGCAGGGGGGTAAGAGAAAAGAAAAAAAAAAACCGCCTAAAGGAGGTCCTAGCTACCTACCTAGAAGGTGGACTCTGGGGCCTGGGGGTCTGGAAGTTGGGTGGGGGTAAGAGGTGACCCACCCTCAGTATCCCTTGCTGGCCAGAGGCTTGCAGGACACGCTATTGCCTGCTGGCAGTCCAGGAAAGTCTGGGGGGAGAAGGAGGGCTAGGTGTTAAGAAGGGAATGCAGGGGGGTCAAGAGAAAAGAAAAAAAAAAAAAACCGCCTCAAGGATATCCTGGATACCTACCTAGAAGGTGGACTCTGGGGCCTGCGGTTCTGGAAGTGGGGTGGGGGTCAGAGGTGACCCTCCCTCAGTATCCCTTCCTGGCCAGAGGCTTGCAGGACACGCTATTGCCTGCAGGCAGTCCAGGAAAGTCTGGGGGGAGAAGGAGGGCTAGGTGTTAACAAGGGAATGCAGGGGGGTCAAGAGAAAAGAAAAAAAAAAAAAAACCGCCTCAAGGAGATCCTGGCTACCTACCTAGAAGGTGGACTCTGGGGCCTGGGGGTCTGGAAGTGGGGTGGGGGTCAGAGGTGACACTCCCTCAGTATCCCTTGCTGGCCAGAGGCTTGCAGGACACGCTATTGCCTGCTGGCAGTCCTGGAACGTCTGGGGGGAGAAGGAGGGCTGGGTGTTAACAAGGGAATGCAGGGGGGTCAAGAGAAAAGAAAAAAAAAAAGAAAAAAAAAAACGCCTCAAGGAGATCCTGGCTACCTACCTAGAAGATGGACTCTGGGGCCTGGGGGTCTGGAAGTGGGGTGGGGGTTAGAGGTGACCCTCCCTCAGTAACCCTTGCTGGCCAGAGGATTGCAGAACATGCTATTGCCTGCTGGCAGTCCAGGAAAGTCTGGGGGGAGAAGGAGGGCTAGGTGTTAACAAGGGAATGCAGGGGGGTCAAGAGAAAAGAAAAAAAAAAAAAACCGACTCAAGGAGATCCTGGCTACCTACCTAGAAGGTGGACTCTGGGGCCTGCGGTTCTGGAAGTGGGGTGGGGGTCAGAGGTGAACCTCCCTCAGTATCCCTTCCTGGCCAGAGGCTTGCAGGACACGCTGGCAGTCCAGGAATGTCTGGGGGGAGAAGGAGGCCTAGGTGTTAACAAGGGAATGCAGGGGGGTCAAGAGAAAAGAAAAAAAAAAAAAACCGCCTCAAGGAGATCCTGGCTACCTACCTAGAAGGTGGACTCTGGGGCCTGAGGGTCTGGAAGTGGGGTGGGGGTCAGAGGTGACACTCCCTCAGTATCCCTTGCTGGCCAGAGGCTTGCAGGACACGCTATTGCCTGCTGGCAGTCCAGGAACGTCTGGGGGGAGAAGGAGGGCTAGGTGTTAACAAGGGAATGCAGGGGGGTCAAGAGAAAAGAAAAAAAAAAAGAAAAAAAAAAAAACGCCTCCAGGCTACCTACCTAGAAGGTGGACTCTGGGGCCTGTGGGTCTGGAAGTGGGGTGGGGGTTAGAGGTGACCCTCCTTCAGTAACCCTTGCTGGCCAGAGGATTGCAGAACACGCTATTGCCTGCTGGCAGTCCAGGAAATTCTGGGGGGAGAAGGAGGGCTAGGTGTTAACAAGGGAATGCAGGGGGGTCAAGAGAAAAGAAAAAAAATAAAACTGCCTCAAGGAGATCCTGGCTACCTACCTAGAAGGTGGACTCTGGGGCCTGGGGGTCTGGAAGTGGGGTGGGGGTCAGAGGTGACCCTCCCTCAGTATCCCTTGCTGGCCAGAGGCTTGCAGGACACGCTATTGCCTGCTGGCAGTCCAGGAAAGTCTGGGGGGAGAATGAGGGCTAGGTGTTAACAAGGGAATGAAGGGGGGTCAAGAGAAAAGAAAAAAAAAAAAAAAAAACCACCTCAAGGAGATCCTGGCTACCTACCTAGAAGGTGGACTCTGGAGCCTGGTGGTCTGGAAGTGGGGTGGGGGTCAGAGGTGACACTCCCTCAGTATCCCTTGCTGGCCAGAGGCTTGCAGGACAAGCTATTACCTGCTGGCCGTCCAGGAAAATCTGGGAGCAGAAGGAGGGCTAGGTGTTAACAAGGGAATGCAGGGGGGTAAGAGAAAAGAAAAAAAAAAACCGCCTCAAGGAGGTCCTGGCTACCTACCTAGAAGGTGGACTCTGGGGCCTGGGGGTCTGGAAGTGGGGTGGGGGTCAGAGGTGACCCACCCTAAGTATCCCTTGCTGGCCAGAGGCTTGCAGAACACGCTATTGCCTGCTAGCAGTCCTGGAAAGTCTGGGGGGAGAAGGAGGGCTAGGTGTTAACAAGGGAATGCAGGGGGGTCAAGAGAAAAAAAAAAAAAAAAAAAACCGCCTCAAGGAGATCCTGGCTACCTACCTAGAATGTGTACTCTGGGGCCTGGGGGTCTGGAAGTGGGGTGGGGGTCAGAGGTGACACTCCCTCAGTATCCCTTGCTGTCCAGAGGCTTGCAGGACACGCTATTGCCTGCTGGCAGTCCAGGAAAGTCTAGGGGGAGAAGGAGGGCTAGGTGTTAACAAGGGAATGCAGGGGGTCAAGAGAAAAGAAAAAAAAAAAAAACCGCCTCAAGGAGATCCTGGATACCTACCAAGAAGGTGGACTCTGGGGCCTGCGGTTCTGGAAGTGGGGTGGGGGTCAGAGGTGACCCTCCCTCAGTATCCCTTGCTGGCCAGAGGCTTGCAGGACATGCTATTGCCTGCTGGCAGTCCAGGAAAGTCTGGGGGGAGAAGGAGGGCTATGTGTTAACAAGGGAATGCAGGGGGGTCAAGAGAAAAGAAAAGAAAAAAAAAACCGCCTCAAGGAGATCCTGGCTACTTACCTAGAAGGTGGACTCTGGGGCCTGGGGGTCTGGAAGTGGGGTGGGTGTCAGAGGTGACCCTCCCTCAGTATCCCTTCCTGGCCAGAGGCTTGCAGGACACGCTATTGCCTGCTGGCAGTCCAGGAAAGCCTGGGGGGAGAAGGAGGGCTAGGTGTTAACAAGGGAATACAGGGGGGTCAAGAGAAAAGAAAAAAAAAAAAAAGAAAAAAAAAAACGCCTCAAGGAGATCCTGGCCACCTACCTTGAAGGTGGACTCTGGGGTCTGGGGGTCTGGAAGTGGGGTGGGGGTCAGAGGTGACCCTACCTCAGTATCCCTTGCTGGCAAGAGGCTTGCAGGACACGCTATTGCCTGCTGGCAGTCCAGGAAACTCTGGGGGGAGAAGGAGGGCTAGGTGTTAACAAGGGAATGCAGGGGGGTCAAGAGAAAAGAAAAAAAAAAAAACCGCCTCAAGGAGATCCTTGCTACCTACCTAGAAGATGGACTCTGGGGCCTGGGGGTCTGGAAGTGGGGTGGGGGTCAGAGGTGACCCTCCCTCAGTATCCCTTGCTGGTCAGAGGCTTGCAGGACACGCTATTGCCTGCTGGCAGTCCAGGAAAGTCTGGGGGCAGAAGGAGGGCTAGGTGTTAACAAGGGAATGCAGGGGGGTCAAGAGAAAGGAAAAAAAAAAAAAAAACGCCTCAAGGAGATCCTGGCTACCTACCTAGAAGGTGGACTCTGGGGCCTGGGGGTCTGGAAGTGGGGTGGGGGTCAGAGGTGACCCCCCCTCAGTATCCCTTGCTGGCCAGAGGCTTGCAGGACACGCTATTGCCTGCTGGCAGTCCAGGAAATTCTGGGGGGAGAAGGAGGGCTAGGTGTTAACAAGGGAATGCAGGGGGGTCAAGAGAAAAGAAAAGAAAAAAAAACAACCGCCTCAAGGAGATCCTGGCGACCTACCTAGAAGGTGGACTCTGGGGCCTGGGGGACTGGAAGTGGGGTGGGGGTCAGAGGTGACACTCCCTCAGTATCCCTTGCTGGCCAGAGGCTTGCAGGACACGCTATTGCCTGCTGGCAGTCCAGGAAAGTCTGGGGGGAGAAGGAGGGCTAGGTGTTAACAAGGGAATGCAGGGGGGTCAAGAGAAAAAAAAAAAAAAGAACAACAACAAAAAAAACCGCCTCAAGGAGATCCGGGCTAACTACCTACAAGGTGGACTCTGGGGTCCGGGGGTCTGGAAGTGGGGTGGGCGTCAGAGGTGACCCTACCTCAATATCCCTTGCTGGCAAGAGGCTTGCATTACACGCTATTGCCTGCTGGCAGTCCAGGAAAGTCTGGGGGTAGAAGGAGGGCTAGGTGTTAACAAGGGAATGCAGGGGGGTAAGAGAAAAGAAAAAAAAAAAAAAAAAACCGCCTCAAGGAGATCGTGGATACCTACCTAGAAGGTGGACTCTGGGGCCTGCGGTTCTGGAAGTGGGGTGGGGGTCAGAGGTGACCCTCCCTCAGTATCCCTTGCTGGCCAGAGGCTTGCAGGACACGCTATTGCCTGCTGGCAGTCCAGGAAAGTCTGGGGGCAGAAGGAGGGCTAGGTGTTAAGAAGGGAATGCAGGGGGGTCAAGAGAAAAAAAAAAAAAAAACCGCCTCAAGGAGATCCTGGCTACCGACCTAGAAGGTGGACTCTGGGGGGCTGGAAGTGGGGTGGGGGTCAGAGGTGACCCTCCCTCAGTATCCCTTGCTGGCCAGAGGCTTGCAGGACACGCTATTGCCTGCTGGCAGTCCAGGAAAGTCTGGGGGGAGAAGGAGGGCTAGGTGTTAACAAGGGAATGCAGGGGGTTCAAGAGAAAAAAAAAAAAAAAAACCGCCTCAAGGAGATCCTGCTAACTACCTAGAAGGTGGACTCTGGGGTCCGAGGGTCTGGAAGTGGTGTGGGGGTCAGAGGTGACCCTACGTCAATATCCCTTGCTGGCAAGAGGCTTGCATTACACGCTATTGCCTGCTGGCAGTCCAGGAAAGTCTGGGGGGAGAAGGAGGGCTAGGTGTTAACAAGGGTATGCAGAGGGGTCAAGAGAAAAGAAAAAAAAAACCGCCTCAAGGAGATCCTGGCTACCTACCTAGAAGGTGGACTCGGGGGCCTGTGGGTCTGGAAGTGGGGTGGGGGTCAGAGGTGACCCTCCCTCAGTATCCCTTGCTGGCCAGAGGCTTGCAGGACACGCTATTGCCTGCTGGCAGTCCAGGAAAGTCTGGGGGGAGAAGGAGGGCTAGGTGTTAACAAGGGAATGCAGGGGGGTCAAGACAAAAGAAAAAAAAAAAAAACGCCTCAAGGAGATCCTGGCTACCTACCTAGAATGTGGACTCTGGGGCCTGGGGGTCTGGAAGTGGGGTGGTGGTCAGAGGTGACACTCCCTCAGTATCCCTTGCTGGCCAGAGGCTTTCAGGACACGCTATTGCCTGCTGGCAGTCCAGGAAAGTCTGGGGGCAGAAGGAGGTCTAGGTGTTAACAAGGGAATGCAGGGCGGTAAGAGAAAAGAAAAAAAAAAAACCGCCTCAAGGAGGTCCTGGCTACCTATCTAGAAGGTGGACTCTGGGGCCTGGGGGTCTGGAAGTGGGGTGGGGGTCAGAGGTGACCCACCCTCAGTATCCGTTGCTGGCCAGAGGCTTGCAGGACACGCTATTGCCTGCTGGCAGTCCAGGAAAGTCTGGGGGGAGAAGGAGGGATAGGTGTTAAGAAGGGAATGCAGGGGGGTCAAGAGAAAAGAAAAAAAAAATACCGCCTCAAGGAGATCATGGATACCTACCTAGAAGGTGGACTCTGGGGCCTGCGGTTCTGGAAGTGGGGTGGGGGTCAGAGGTGACCCTCCCTCAGTATCCCTTGCTGGCCAGAGGCTTGCAGGACACGCTATTGCCTGCTGGCAGTCCAGGAAAGTCTGGGGGGAGAAGGAGGGCTAGGTGTTAACAAGGGAATGCAGGGGGGTCAAGAGGAAAAAAAAAAAAAAAAACCGCCTCGAGGAGATCCTGGCTACCTACCTAGAAGGTGGAATCTGGGGCCTGGGTGTCTGGAAGTGGGGTGGGGGTCAGAGGTGACACTCCCTCAGTATCCCTTGCTGGCCAGAGGATTGCAGGACACGCTATTGCCTGCTGGCAGTCCAGGAAAGTCTGGGGGGAGAAGGAGGGCTAGGTGTTAACAAGGGAATGCAGGGGGGTCAAGAGAAAAGAAAAAAAAAAAAAAACCGCCTCTAGGAGATCCTGGATACCTACCTAGAAGGTGGACTCTGAGGCCTGCGGTTCTGGAAGTGGGGTGGGGGTCAGAGGTGACCCTCCCTCAGTATCCCTTGCTGGCCAGAGGCTTGCAGGACACGCTATTGCCTGCTGGCAGTCCAGGAAAGTCTGGGGGGAGAAGGAGGGCTAGGTGTTAACAAGGGAATGCAGGGGGGTCAAGACAAAAGAAAAAAAAAAAAACCGCCTCAAGGAGATCCTGGCTACCTACCTAGAATGTCGACTCTGGGGCCTGGGGGTCTGGAAGTGGGGTGGGGGTCAGAGGTGACACTCCCTCAGTATCCCTTCCTGGCCAGAGGCTTGCAGGACACGCTATTGCCTGCTGGCAGTCCAGGAAAGTCTTGGGGCAGAAGGAGGTCTAGGTGTTAACAAGGGAATGCAGGGGGGTAAGAGAAAAGAAAAAAAAAAAAAACCGCCTCAAGGAGGTCCTGGCTACCTACCTAGAAGGTGGACTCTGGGGCCTGGGGGTCTGGAAGTGGGGTGGGGGTCAGAGGTGACCCACCCTCAGTATCCCTTGCTGGCCAGAGGCTTGCAGGACACGCTATTGCCTGCTGGCAGTCCAGGAAAGTCTGGGGGGAGAAGGAGGGCTAGGTGTTAAGAAGGGAATGCAGGGGGGTCAAGAGAAAAGAAAAAAAAAAAAAAACCGCCTCAAGGATATACTGGATACCTACCTAGAAGGTGGACTCTGTGGCCTGGGGTTCTGGAAGTGGGGTGGGGGTCAGAGGTGACCCTCCCTCAGTATCCCTTCCTGGCCAGAGGCTTGCAGGACACGCTATTGCCTGCTGGCAGTCCAGGAAAGTCTGGGGGGAGAAGGAGGGCTAGGTGTTAACAAGGGAATTCAGGGGGGTCAAGAGAAAAGAAAAAAAAAAAAACCGCCTCAAGGAGATCCTGGCTACCTACCTAGAAGGTGGACTCTGGGGCCTGGGGGTCTGGAAGTGGGGTGGGGGTTAGAGGTGACCCTCCCTCAGTAACCCTTGCTGGCCAGAGGCTTGCAGAATACGGTATTGCCTGCTGGCAGTCCAGGAAAGTCTGGGGGGAGAAGGAGGGCTAGGTGTTAACAAGGGAATGCAGGGGGGTCAAGAGAAAAGAAAAAAAAAAAAAAAAACGGCCTCAAGGAGATCCTGGCTACCTACCTAGAAGGTGGACTCTGGGGCCTGGGGGACTGGAAGTGGGGTGGGGATCAGAGGTGACCCTCCCTCAGTATCCCTTGCTGGCCAGAGGCTTGCAGGACACGCTATTGCCTGCTGGCAGTCCAGGAAAGTCTGGGGGGAGAAGGAGGGCTAGGTGTTTACAAGGGAATGCAGGGGGGTCAAGAGAAAAGAAAAAAAACAACAACAACAACAAAAAAAAACCGCCTCAAGGAGATCCTGGCTAACTACCTAGAAGGTGGACTCTGGGGTCTGGGGGTCTGGAAGTGGGGTGGGGGTCAGAGGAGACGCTCCCTCAGTATCCCTTGCTGGCAAGAGGCTTGCAGGACACGCTATTGCCTGCTGGCAGTCCAGGAAAGTCTGGGGGGAGAAGGAGGGCTAGGTGTTAACAAGGGAATGCAGGGGGGTCAAGAGAAAAGAAAAAAAAAAACCGCCTCGAGGAGATCCTTGCTACCTACCTAGAAGGTGGACTCTGGGGCCTGGGGGTCTGGAAGTGGGGTGGGGGTCAGAGGTGACCCTCCCTCAGTATCCCTTGCTGGTCAGAGGCTTGCAGGACACGCTATTGCCTGCTGGCAGTCCAGGAAAGTCTGGGGGGAGAAGGAGGGCTAGGTGTTAACAAGGGAATGCAGGGGGGTCAAGACAAAAGAAAAAAAAAAAAACCGCCTCAAGGAGATCCTGGCTACCTACCTAGAAGGTGGACTCTGGGGCCTGGGTGTCCGGAAGTGGGGTGGGTGTCAGAGGTGACCCTCCCTCAGTATCTCTTGCTGACCAGAGGCTTGAAGGACACGCTATTGCCTGCTGGCAGTCCAGGAAAGTCTGGGGGGAGAAGGAGGGCTAGGTGTTAACAAGGGAATGCAGGGGGGTGAAGAGAAAAGAAAAAAAAAAAAAACCGCCTCAAAGAGATCCTGGCTACCTACCTAGAAAGTGGACTCTGGCGCCTGGGGGTCTGGAAGTGGGGTGTGGGTCCGAGGTGCCCCTCCCTCAGTATCCCTTGCTGGCCAGAGGCTTGCAGGACACGCTGTTGCATGCTGGCATTCCACGAAAGTCTGGGGGGAAAAGGAGGGCTAGGTGTTAACAAGGGAATGCAGGGGAGTCAAGAGAACAAAAAAAAAATACCGCCTCAAAGAGATCCTGGCTACCTACCTAGAAGGTGGACTCTGGGGCTTGGGGGTCTGGAAGTGGGGTGGGGGTCAGAGGTGACCCTCCCTCAGTATCCCTTGCTGGCCAGAGGCTTGCAGGACACGCTATTGTCTGCTGGCAGTCCAGGAAAGTCTGGGGGGAGAAGGAGGGCTAGGTGTTAACAAGGCAATGCAGGGGGGTCAAGAGAAAAGAAAAGAAAAAAAAAAAAAAACCGCCTCAAGGAGATCCTATGTACCTACGTAGAAGGTGGACTCTGGGGCCTGGGTGTCTGAAAGTGGGGTGGGGTTCAGAGGTGACCCTCCCTCAGTATCCCTTGCTGGCCAGAGGCTTGCAGGACACGCTATGGCCTGCTGGCAGTCCAGGAAAGTCTGGGGGGAGAAGGAGGGCTAGGTGTTTACAAGGGAATGCAGGGGGGTCAAGGAAAAGAAAAAAAAAAAAACAAAAACCGCCTCAAGGAGATCCTGGCTACCTACCTAGAAGGTGGACTCTGGGGCCTGGGGTCTGGAAGTGGGGTGGGGGTCAGAGGTGACCCTCCCTCAGTATCCCTTGCTGGCCAGAGGCTTTAAGGACACGCTATCGCCTGCTGGCAGTCCAGGAAAGTCTCGGGGGAGAAGGAGGGCTAGGTGTTAACAAGGTAATGCAGGGGGGTCAAGAGAAAAGAAAAAAAAAAACAAAACAAAAACCGCCTCAAGGAGATCCTGGCTACCTTCCTAGAAGGTGGACTCTGGGGCCTGGGGGTCTGGAAGTGGGGTGGGGGTCAGAGGTGACCCTCCCTCAGTATCCCTTGCTGGCCAGAGGCTTGCAGGCCACGCTATTGCATGCTGGAAGTCCAGGAAAGTCTGGGGGGAGAAGGAGGGCTAGGTGTTAACAAGGGAATGCAGGGGGGTCAAGAGAAAAGAAAAAAAAAAAAACCGCCTCAAGTAGATCCTGGCTACCTACCTAGAAGGTGGACTCTGGGGCCTGGGGGTCTGGAAGTGGGGTGGGGGTCAGAGGTGACCCTCCCTCAGTATCCCTTGCTGGCCAGAGGCTTGCAGGACACGCTTTTGCCTGCTGGCAGTCCAGGAAATTCTGGGGGGAGAGGGAGGGCTAGGTGTTAACAAGGGAATGCAGGGGGGTCAAGAGAAAAGAAAAAAAAAAACCGCCTCAAAGAGATCCTGGCTACCTACCTGGAAGGTGGACTCTGGGGCCTGGGGGTCTGGAAGTGGGGTGGGGGTCAGAGGTGACCCTCCCTCAGTATCCCTTGCTGGCCAGAGGCTTGCAGGACACGCTATTGCCTGCTGGCAGTCCAGGAAAGTCTGGGGGGAGAAGGAGGGCTAGGTGTTAACAAAAGAATGCTGGGGGTTCAAGAGAAAAAAAAAAAAAAACCGCCTCCAAGGAGATCCTGGCTACCTACATAGAAGGTGGGCTCTGGGGGTCTGGAAGTGGGGTGGGGGTCAGAGGTGACCCTCCCTCAGTATCCCTTGCTGGCCAGAGGCTTGCAGGACACGCTATTCCCTGCTGGCAGTCCAGGAATGTCTCTCGGGAGAAGGAGGGCTAGGTGTTAACAAGAGAATGCAGGGGGATCAAGAGAAAAGAAAAAAAAAAAAAAAACCGCCTCAAGGAGATCCTGGCTACCTACCTAGAAGGCGGACTCTTGGGTCTGGGGGTCTGGAAGTGGGGTGGGGGTCAGAGGTGACCCTCCCTCAGTATCCCTTGCTGGCCAGAGACTTGCAGGACACGCTATTGCCTGCTGGCAGTACAGGAAAGTCTAGGGGGAGAAGGAGGGCTAGGTGTTAACAAGGGAATGCAGGGGGGTCAAGAGAAAAGAAAAAAAAACAAAAAACAAAAACCGCCTCAAGGAGATCCTGGCTACCTACCTAGAAGTTGGAGTCTGGGGCTTGGGGTTCTGGAAGTGGGATGGCAGTCAGAGGTGACCCTCACTCAGTATCCCTTGCTGGCCAGAGTCTTGCAGGACACGCTATTGCCTGCTGGCAGTCCAGGAAAGTCTGGGGGGAGAAGGAAGGCTAGGTGTTAACAAGGGAATGCAGGGGGTCCAAGAGAAAAAAAAAAATACCGCCTCAAGGATATCCTGGCTACCTACCTAGAAGGTGGACTCTGGGGCTTGGGGGTCTGGAAGTGGGGTGGGGGTCAGAGGTGACCCTCCCTCAGTATCCCTTGCTGGCCAGAGGCTTGCAGGACACGCTATTGTCTGCTGGCAGTCCAGGAAAGTCTGGGGGGAGAAGGAGGGCTAGGTGTTAACAAGGGAATGCAGGGGGGTCAAGAGAAAAGAAAAGAAAAAAAAAAAAAAACCGCCTCAAGGAGATCCTATGTACCTACGTAGAAGGTGGACTCTGGGGCCTGGGTGTCTGAAAGTGGGGTGGGGTTCAGAGGTGACCCTCCCTCAGTATCCCTTGCTGGCCAGAGGCTTGCAGGACACGCTATGGCCTGCTGGCAGTCCAGGAAAGTCTGGGGGGAGAAGGAGGGCTAGGTGTTTACAAGGGAATGCAGGGGGGTCAAGGACAAGAAAAAAAAAAAAAACAAAAACCGCCTCAAGGAGATCCTGGCTACCTACCTAGAAGGTGGACTCTGGGGCCTGGGGTCTGGAAGTGTGGTGGGGGTCAGAGGTGACCCTCCCTCAGTATCCCTTGCTGGCCAGAGGCTTTAAGGACACGCTATCGCCTGCTGGCAGTCCAGGAAAGTCTCGGGGGAGAAGGAGGGCTAGGTGTTAACAAGGTAATGCAGGGGGGTCAAGAGAAAAGAAAAAAAAAAACAAAACAAAAACCGCCTCAAGGAGATCCTGGCTACCTTCCTAGAAGGTGGACTCTGGGGCCTGGGGGTCTGGAAGTGGGGTGGGGGTCAGAGGTGACCCTCCCTCAGTATCCCTTGCTGGCCAGAGGCTTGCAGGCCACGCTATTGCATGCTGGAAGTCCAGGAAAGTCTGGGGGGAGAAGGAGGGCTAGGTGTTAACAAGGGAATGCAGGGGGGTCAAGAGAAAAGAAAAAAAAAAAAAACCGCCTCAAGGAGATCCTGGCTACCTACCTAGAAGGTGGACTCTGGGGCCTGGGGGTCTGGAAGTGGGGTGGGGGTCAGAGGTGACCCTCCCTCAGTATCCCTTGCTGGCCAGAGGCTTGCAGGACACGCTTTTGCCTGCTGGCAGTCCAGGAAATTCTGGGGGGAGAGGGAGGGCTAGGTGTTAACAAGGGAATGCAGGGGGGTCAAGAGAAAAGAAAAAAAAAAACCGCCTCAAAGAGATCCTGGCTACCTACCTGGAAGGTGGACTCTGGGGCCTGGGGGTCTGGAAGTGGGGTGGGGGTCAGAGGTGACCCTCCCTCAGTATCCCTTGCTGGCCAGAGGCTTGCAGGACACGCTATTGCCTGCTGGCAGTCCAGGAAAGTCTGGGGGGAGAAGGAGGGCTAGGTGTTAACAAAAGAATGCTGGGGGTTCAAGAGAAAAAAAAAAAAAAAACCGCCTCCAAGGAGATCCTGGCTACCTACATAGAAGGTGGGCTCTGGGGGTCTGGAAGTGGGGTGGGGGTCAGAGGTGACCCTCCCTCAGTATCCCTTGCTGGCCAGAGGCTTGCAAGACACGCTATTCCCTGCTGGCAGTCCAGGAATGTCTCTCGGGAGAAGGAGGGCTAGGTGTTAACAAGAGAATGCAGGGGGATCAAGAGAAAAGAAAAAAAAAAAAAAAACCGCCTCAAGGAGATCCTGGCTACCTACCTAGAAGGCGGACTCTTGGGTCTGGGGGTCTGGAAGTGGGGTGGGGGTCAGAGGTGACCCTCCCTCAGTATCCCTTGCTGGCCAGAGACTTGCAGGACACGCTATTGCCTGCTGGCAGTACAGGAAAGTCTAGGGGGAGAAGGAGGGCTAGGTGTTAACAAGGGAATGCAGGGGGGTCAAGAGAAAAGAAAAAAAAACAAAAAACAAAAACCGCCTCAAGGAGATCCTGGCTACCTACCTAGAAGTTGGAGTCTGGGGCTTGGGGTTCTGGAAGTGGGATGGCAGTCAGAGGTGACCCTCACTCAGTATCCCTTGCTGGCCAGAGTCTTGCAGGACACGCTATTGCCTGCTGGCAGTCCAGGAAAGTCTGGGGGGAGAAGGAAGGCTAGGTGTTAACAAGGGAATGCAGGGGGTCCAAGAGAAAAAAAAAAATACCGCCTCAAGGGTATCCTGGCTACCTACCTAGAAGGTGGACTCTGGGGCCTGGGGGTCTGGAAGTGGGGTGGGGGTCAGAGGTGAACCCTCCCTCAGTATCCCTTGCTGGCCAGAGGCTTGCAGGACACGCTATTGCCTGCTGGCAGTCCAGGAATGTCTGGGGGGAGAAGGAGGGCTAGGTGTTAACAAGGGAATGCAGGGGGGTCAAGAGAAAAGAAAAAAAAAAAAAAAAAAAAAAAAACAAAAATCGCCTCAAGGATATCCTGGCTACCTACCTAGAAGGTGGACTCTGGGGCCTGGGGGTCTGGAAGTGGGGTGGGGGTCAGAGGTGACCCTCTCTCAGTATCCCTTGCTGGACAGAGGCTTGCAGGACACGCTATTGCCTGCTGGCAGTCCAGGAAAGTCTAGGGGGAGAAGGAGGGATAGGTGTTAACAGGGAGTGCAGGGGGGTCAAGAGAAAAGAAAAAAAAAAAAAACCAAAAACCGCCTCAAGGAGATCCTGGCTACCTACCTAGAAGGTGGACTCTGGGGCTTGGTGGTCTGGAAGTGGGGTGGGAGTCTTAGGTGACCCTCCCTCAGTATCCCTTGCTGGCCAGAGGCTTGCAGGACACGCTATTGCCTGCTGGCAGTCCAGGAAAGTCTCGGGGGAGAAGGAGGGCTAGGTGTTAACAAGGGAATGCAGGGGGGTCAAGAGAAAAGAGAAAAAAAAAAAACAAAAACCGCCTCAAGGAGATCCTGGCTACCTACCTAGAAGGTGGACTCTGGGGCTTGGGGGTCTGGAAGTGGGGTGGGTGTCAGAGGTGACCATCCCTCAGTATCCCTTGCAGGCCAGAGGCTTGCAGGACACGCTATTGCCTGCTGGCAGTCCAGGAAAGTCTGGGGGGAGAAGGAGGGCTAGGTGTTAACAAGATAATGCAGGGGGGTCAAGAGAAAAGAAAAAAAAAAAACAAAACCAAAAACCGCCTCAAGGAGATCCTGGCTACCTACCTAGAAGTTGGACTCTGGGGCCTGGGGGTCTGGAAGTGGGGTGGGGGTCAGAGGTGACCCTCCCTCAGTATCTCCTGCTGGCCAGAGGCTTGCAAGACACGCTATTGCCTGCTGGCAGTTCAGGAAAGTCTGGGGGGCGAAGGAGGGCTAGGTGTTAACAAGGGAATGCAGGGGGGTCAAGAGAAAAAAAAAAAACCGCCTCAAAGAGACCCTGGCTACCTACCTAGAAAGTGGACTCTGGCGCCTGGGGGTCTGGAAGTGGGGTGGGGGTCCGAGGTGCCCCTCCCTCAGTATCCCTTGCTGGCCAGAGGCTTGCAGGACACGCAGTTGCATGCTGGCATTCCAGGAAAATCTGGGGGGAGAAGGAGGGCTAGGTGTTAACAAGGGAATGCAGGGGGGTCAAGAGAAAAAAAAAAATACCGCCTAAAAGAGATCCTGGCTACCTACATAGAAGGTGGACTCTGGGGCCTGAGGCTCTGGAAGAGGGGTGGGGGTCAGAGGTGACCCTCCCTCAGTATCCCTTGCTGGCCAGAGGCTTGCAGGACACGCTATTACCTGCTGGCCGTCCTGAAAACTCTGGGCGGAGAAGGAGGGCTAGGTGTTAACAAGGGAATGCAGGGGTGTCAAGAGAAAAGAAAAAAAAAAAAACAAAAATCGCCTCAAGGTGATCCTGGCTACCTACCTAGAAGGTGGACTCTGGGGCCTGGGGGTCTGGAAGTGGGGTAGGGGTCAGAGGTGACACTCCCTCAGTATCCCTTGCTGGCCAGAGGCTTGCAGGACACGCTATTGCCTGCTGGCAGTCCAGGAAAGTCTGGGGGCAGAAGGAGGGCTAGGTGTTAACAAGGGAATGCAGAGGGGTCAAGAGAAAAGAAAAAAAAAAAATAAACCGCCTCAAGGAGATCCTGGCTACCTACCTAGACGGTGGACTCTGGGGCCTGGGGGTCTGGAAGTGGGGTGGGGGTCAGAGGTGACCCTCCCTCAGTATCCCTTGCTGGCCAGAGGCTTGCAGGACACGCTATAGTCTGCTGGCAGTCCAGGAAAGTCTGGGGGGAGAAGGAGGGCTAGGTGTTAACAAGGGAATGCAAGGGGATCAAGAGAAAAGAAAAGAAAAAAAAACAAAAACCGCCTCAAGGAGATCCTAGCTACCTACCTAGAAGGTGGACTCTGGGGCCTGGGGGTCTGGAAGTGGGGTGGGGTTCAGAGGTGACCCTCCCTCAGTATCCCTTGCTGGCCAGAGGCTTGCAGGACACGCTATGGCCTGCTGGCAGTCCAGGAAAGTCTGGGGGGAGAAGGAGGGCTAGGTGTTTACAAGGGAATGCAGGGAGGTCAAGAGAAAAGAAAAAAAAAACAAAAACAAAAACCGCCTCAAGGTGATCCTAGCTACCTACCTAGAAGGTGGACTCTGGGGCCTGGGGGTCTGGAAGTGGGGTCGGGGTCAGAGGTGAACCTCCCTCAGTATCCCTTGCTGGCCAGAGGCTTGCAGGACAAGCTATGGCCTGCTGTCAGTCCAGGAAATTCTGGGGGGAGAAGGAGGCCTAGGTGTTAACAAGGGAATGAAGGGGGGTCAAGAGAAAAGAAAAAATAAATAAATAAAACCGCCTGAAGGAGATCCTGGCTACCTACCTAGAAGGTGGACTCTGGAGCCTGGGGCCTGGAAGTGGGGTGGGGGTCAGAGGTGACCCTCCCTCAGTATCCCTTGCTGGCCCGAGGCTTGCAGGACACGCTATTGCATGCTGGCAGTCCAGGAAAGTCTGGGGGGAGAAGGAGGGCTAGGTGTTAACAAGGGAATGTAGAGGGGTCAAGAGAAAAGAAAAAAAAAAAAAAAAAAAAAAAAAACCGCCTCAAGGAGATCCTGGCTACCTACCTAGAAGGTGGACTCTGGGGCTTGGGGGTCTGGAAGTGGGGTGGGAGTCAGAGGTGACCCTCCCTCAGTATCCCTTGCTGGCCAGAGGCTTGCAGGACACGCTATTGCCTGCTGGCAGTCCAGGAATGTCTCGGGGGAGAAGGAGGGCTAGGTGTTAACAAGGGAATGCAGGGGGGTCAAGAGAAAAGAGAAAAAAAAAAACAAAAACCGCCTCAAGGAGATCCTGGCTACCTACCTAGAAGGTGGACTCTGGGACCTGGGGGTCTGGAAGTGGGGTGGGTGTCAAAGGTGACCCTCCCTCAGTATCCCTTGCAGGCCAGAGGCTTGCTGGACACGCTATTGCCTGCTGGCAGTCCAGGAAAGTCTGGGGGGAGAAGGAGGGCTAGGTGTTAACAAGGGAATGCAGGGGGGTCAAGAGAAAAGAAAAAAAAAAACAAAACCAAAAACCGCCTCAAGGAGATCCTGGCTACCTACCTAGAAGTTGGACTCTGGGGCCTGGGGGTCTGGAAGTGGGGTGGGGGTCAGAGGTGACCCTCCCTCAGTATCTCCTGCTGGCCAGAGGCTTGCAAGACACGCTATTGCCTGCTGGCAGTTCAGGAAAGTCTGGGGGGCGAAGGAGGGCTAGGTGTTAACAAGGGAATGCAGGGGGGTCAAGAGAAAAAAAAAAAAAAACGCCTCAAAGAGATCCTAGCTACCTACCTAGAAAGTGGACTCTGGCGCCTGGGAGTCTGGAAGTGGGGTGGAGGTCGGAGGTGCCCCTCCCTCAGTATCCCTTGCTGGCCAGAGGCTTG
Organism: Tupaia tana; assembly: GCA_026018925.1. Lineage (NCBI taxonomy): Eukaryota > Metazoa > Chordata > Mammalia > Scandentia > Tupaiidae > Tupaia > Tupaia tana. Next base: position 37,959 of record JAKSZU010000601.1, read on the forward strand.
CAGGACACGCTGTTGCATGCTGGCATTCCAGGAAAGTCTGGGGGGAGAAGGAGGGCTAGGTGTTAACAAGGGAATGCAGGGGGATCAAGAGAAAAGAAAAGAAAAAAAAACAAAAACCCCCTCAAGGAGATCCTAGCTACCTACCTAGAAGGTGGACTCTGGGGCCAGGGGGTCTGGAAGTGGGGTGGGGTTCAGAGGTGACCCTCCCTCAGTATCCCTTGCTGGCCAGAGGCTTGCAGGACACGCTATGGCCTGCTGGCAGTCCAGGAAAGTCTGGGGGGAGAAGGAGGGCTAGGTGTTTACAAGGGAATGCAGGGGGGTCAAGAGAAAAGAAAAAAAAAACAAAAACAAAAACCGCCTCAAGGAGATCCTGGCTACCTACCTAGAAGGTGGACTCTGGAGCCTGGGGGTCTGGAAGTGGGGTGGGGGTCAGAGGTGACCCTCCCTCAGTATCCCTTGCTGGCCAGAGGCTTGCAGGACACGCTATTGCCTGCTGGCAGTCCAGGAAAGTCTGGGGAGAGAAGGAGGGCTATGTGTTAACAAGGGAATGCAGGGGGGTCAAGAGAAAAGAAAAAAAAAAAAAAAAAAAAAAAACCGCCTCAAGGAGATCCTGGCTACCTACATAGAAGGTGGACTCTGGGGCCTGGGGGTCTGGAAGTGGGGTGGGGGTCAGAGGTGACCCTCCCTCAGTATCCCTTGCTGGCCAGAGGCTTGCAGGACACGCTATTGCCTGCTGGCAGTCCAGGAAAGTCTGGGGGCAGAAGGAGGGCTAGGTGTTAACAAGGGAATGCAGGGGGGTCAAGAGAAAAGAAAAAAAAAAACAAAAACCGCCTCAAGGAGATCCTAGCTACCTACCTAGAAGGTGGACTCTGGGGCCTGGGGGTCTGGAAGTGGGGTGGGGGTCAGAGGTGACCCTCCCTCAGTATCCCTTGCTGGACAGAGGCTTGCAGGACACGCTATTGCCTGCTGGCAGTCCAGGAAATTCTGGGGGGAGAAGGAGGGCTAGGTGTTAACAAGGGAATGCAGGGGGGTCAAGAGAAAAGAAAAAAAAAAAACAAAACCAAAAACCGCCTCAAGGAGATACTGGCTACCTACCTAGAAGTTGGACTCTGGGGCCTGGGGGTCTGGAAGTGGGGTGGGGGTCAGAGGTGACCCTCCCTCAGTATCTCCTGCTGGCCAGAGGCCTGTAAGACACGCTATTGCCTGCTGGCAGTTCAGGAAAGTCGGGGGGGCGAAGGAGGGCTAGGTGTTAACAAGGGAATGCAGGGGGGTCAAGAGAAAAGAAAAAAAAAAAACCGCCTCAAAGAGATCCTGGCTACCTACCTAGAAAGTGGACTCTGGCGCCTGGGGGTCTGGAAGTGGGGTGGGGGTCCGAGGTGCCCCTCCCTCAGTATCCCTTGCTGGCCAGAGGCTTGCAGGACACGGTGTTGCATGCTGGCATTCCAGGAAAGTCTGGGGGGAGAAGGAGGGCTAGGTGTTAACAAGGGAATGCGGGGGGGGTCAAGAGAAAAAAAAAATACCGCCTAAAAGAGATCCTGGCTACCTACATAGAAGGTGGACTCTGGGGCCTCGCGGTCTGGAAGTGGGGTGGGGGTCAGAGGTGACCCTCCCTCAGTATCACTTGCTGGCCAGAGGCTTGCAGGACACGCTATTGCCTGCTGGGTGTCCAGGAAAGTCTGGGGGGAGAAGGAGGGCTAGGTGTTAACAAGGGAATGCAGGGCAGTCAAGAGAAAAGAAAAAAAAAAAAAAACCGACTGAAGGAGATCGTGGCTACCTACATAGAAGGTGGACTCTGGGGCCTGGGGGTCTGGAAGTGGGGTGGGGGTCAGAGGTGACCCTCCCTCAGTATCCCTTGCTGGCCAGAGGCTTGCAGGACACGCTATTGCCTGCTGGCAGTCCAGGAAAATCTGGGGGGAGAAGGAGGGCTAGGTGTTAACAAGGGAATGCAGGGGGGTCAAGAGAAAAGAAAAAAAAAAAAACCGCCTCAAGGAGATCCTAGCTACCTACCTAGAAGGTGGACTCTGGTGCCTGGGGGTCTGGAAGTGCGGTGGGGGTCAGAGGTGACCCTCCCTCAGTATCCCTTGCTGGCCAGAATCTTGCAGGACACGCTATTGCCTGCTGGCAGTCCAGGAAATTCTGGGGGGAGAAGGAGGGCTAGGTGTTAACAAGGGAATGCAGGGGGGTCAAGAGAAAAGAAAAAAAAAAACAAAAAACAAAAATCGCCTCAAGGAGATTCTGGCTACCTACCTAGAAGGTGGACTCTGGGACCTGAGGGTCTGGAAGTGGGGTGATTGTCAGAGGTGACCCTCCCTCAGTATCCCTTGCTGGCCAGCGGCTTGCAGGACACGCTATTGCCTGCTGGCCATCCAGGAAAGTCTGGGGGGAGAAGGAAGGCTAGGTGTTAACAAGGGAGTGCAGGGGGGTCAAGAGAAAAGAAAACAAAAAAACCCAAAAACCGCCTCAAGGAGATCCTGGCTACCTACCTAGAAGTTTGACTCTGGGGCCTGGGGGTCTGGAAGTGGGGTCGGGGTCAGTGGTGACCCTCCCTCAGTATCCCTTGCTGGCCAGAGGCTTGCAGGACAAGCTATTGCCTGCTGTCAGTCCAGGAAATTCTGGGGGGAGAAGGAGGGCTAGGTGTTAACAAGGGAATGAAGGGGGGTCAAGAGAAAAGAAAAAAAAAAAAAAACCGCCTGAAGGAGATCCAGGCTACCTACCTAGAAGGTGGACTCTGGGGCGTGGGGGTCTGGAAGTGGGGTGGGTGTCAGAGGTGACCCTCCCTCAGTATCCCGTGCTGGCCAGAGGCTTGCAGGACACGCTATTGCCTGCTGGCAGTCCAGGAAATTTTGGGGGGAGGAGGGCTAGGTGTTAACAAGGGAATGCAGGCGGGTCAAGAGAAAAGAAAAAAAAAAAAATAACCGCCTCAAGGAGATCCTGGCTACCTACCTAGAAGGTGGACTCTGGGGCCTGGGGGTCTGGAAGTGGGGTGGGGGTCAGAGGTGACCCTACCTCAGTATCCCTTGCTGGCCAGAGGCTTGCAGGACACGCTATTGCCTGCTGGCAGTCCAGGAAAGTCTGGGGGCAGAAGGAGGGCTAGGTGTTAACAACGGAATCCAGGGGGGTTAAGAGAATAGAAAAAAAAAAAAAAAAACCGCCTCAAGGAGATCCTGGCTACCTACCTAGAAGGTGGACTCTGGGGCCTTGGGGTCTGGAAGTGGGGTGGGGGTCAGAGGTGACCATCACTCAGTATCCCTTGCTGGCCAGAGGCTTGCAGGACACGCTATTGCCTGCTGGCAGCCCAGGAAAGTCTGGGGGGAGATGGAGGGCTAGGTGTTAACAAGGGAATGCAGGGGGGTCAAGAAAAAAGAAAAAAAAAAAAAAACCGCCTCAAGGAGATCCTGGCTACCTACCTAGAAGGTGGACTCTGGGGCCTGGGGGTCTGGAAGTGGGGTGGGGGTCAGAGTTGACACTCCCTCAGTATTACTTGCTGGCCAGAGGCTTGCAGGACACGCTATTGCCTGCTGGCAGTCCAGGAAAGTCTGGGGGGAGAAGGAGGGCTAGGTGTTAACAAGGGAATGCAGGGGGGTCAAGAGAAAAGAAAAAAAAAAAACAAAAACAAAAACCGCCTCAAGGAGATCCTCGCTACCTACCTAGAAGGTGGACTCTGGGGCCTGGGGGTCTGGAAGTGGGGTTGGGGTCAGAGGTGACACTGCCTCAGTATCCCTTGCTGGCCAGAGGCTTGCAGGACACGCTATTGCCTGCTGGCAGTCCAGGAAATCTGGGGGGAGAAGGAGGGCTAGGTGTTAACAAGGGAATTCAGGGGGGAAAAGAGAAAAGGAAAAAAAAAAAAAACCGCCTCAAGTAGATCCTAGCTACCTACCTAGAAGGTGGACTCTGGGGCCTGGGGGTCTGGAAGTGGGGTGGGGGTCAGAGGTGACCCTCCCTCAGGATCCCTTGCCGGCCAGATGCTTGCAGGCCATGCTATTGCATGCTGGCAGTCCAGGAAAGTCTGGGGGGAGAAGGAGGGCTAGGTGTTAACAAGGGAGTACAGGGGGGTCAAGAGAAAAGAAAAAAAAAACAAAAGCAAAAACTGCCTCAAGGAGATCCTGGCTACCTACCTAGAAGTTGGACTCTGGGGCCTGGGTGTCTGGAATTGGGGTGGGGGTCAGAGGTGACCCTCCCTCAGTATCTCTTGCTGGCCAGAGGCTTGCAAGACACGCTATTGCCTGCTGGCAGTTCAGGAAATTCTGGGGGGAGAAGGAGGACTAGGTGTTAACCAGGGAATGCAGGGGGGTCAAGAGAAAAGAAAAAAAAAAAAAACACCGCCTCAAAGAGATCCTGGCTACCTACCTAGAAGGTGGACTCTGGGGCCTGGGGTCTGGAAGTGGGGTGGGGGTCCGAGGTGACCCTCCGTCAGTATCCCTTGCTGGCCGGAGGCTACCAGGACACGCTGTTGCATGCTGGCATTCCAGGAAAGTCTGGGGGGAGAAGGAGGGCTAGGTGTTAACAAGGGAATGCAGGGGGGTCAAGAGAAAAAAAAAAAAAACCGCCACAAAGAGATCCTGGCTACCTTCCTAGAAGGTGGACTCTGGGGCCTGGGGGTCTGGAAGTGGGGTGGGGGTCAGAGGTGACCTTCCCTCAGTATCCCTTGCTGGCCAGAGGCTTGCAGGACACGCTATTGCGTGCTGGCAGTCCAGGAAAGTCTGGGTGGAGAAGGAGGGCTAGGTGTTAACAAGGGAATGCAGGGGGGTCAAGAGAAAAGAAAAAAAAAAAACCGCCTCAAGGTGATCCTGGCTACCTACCTAGAAAGTGGACTCTGGGGCCTGGGGGTCTGGAAGTGGGGTGGGGGTCAGAGTTGACCCTCCCTCAGTATCCATTGCTGGCCAGAGGCTTGCGGGACACGCTATTGTCTGCTGGCAGTTCAGGAAATTCTGGGTGGAGAAGGAGGGCTAAGTGTTAACAAGGGAATGCAGGGGGGGGCAAGAGAAAAGAAAAAAAAAAAAAAAAACGCCTCAAGGAGATCCTGGCTACCTACCTAGAAGGTGGACTCTGGGGCCTGGGGTTCTGGAAGTGGTGTGGGGGTCAGAGGTGACCCTCCCTCAGTATCCCTTGCTGGCCAGAGGCTTGCAGGACACGCTATTGCCTGCTGGCAGTCCAGAAAAGTCTGGGGGGAAAAGGAGGGGTAAGTGTTAACAAGGGAGTGCAGGGGGGTCAAGAGAAAAGAAAAAAAAAACAAAACCAAAAACCGCCTCAAAGAGATCCTGGCTACCTACCTAGAAGTTGGACTCTGGGGCCGGGGTGTCTAGAAGTGGGGTGGGGGTCAGAGGTGACCCTCCCTCAGTATCTCTTGCTGGCCAGAGGCTTGCAAGACACGCTATTGCCTGCTGGCAGTTCAGGAAACTCTGGGGGTTGAAGGAGGGCTAGGTGTTAACAAGGGAATGCAGGGGGGTCAAGAGAAAAGAAAAAAAAAAAAACCGCCTCAAAGAGATCCTGGCTACCTATCTAGAAGTTGGACTCTGGGGCCTGGGGGTCGGGAAGTGGGGTGGGGGTCCGAGGTGACCCTCCCTCAGTATGCCTTGCTGGCCAGAGGCTTTCAGGCCACGCTATTGCATGCTGGCAGTCCAGGAAAGTCTGGGGGGAGAAGGAGGGCTAGGTGTTAACAAGGGAATGCAGGGGGGTCAAGAGAAAAGGAAAAAAAAAAAAAAAAACGCCTCAAGGAGATCCTGGCTACCTACCTAGAATGTGGACTCTGGGGCCAGGGGGTCTGGAAGTGGGGTGGGGGGTCAGAGGTGACCCTCCCTCAGTATCCCTTGCTGGCCAGAGGCTTGCAGGACACGCTATTGCCTGCTGGCATTCCAGGAAAGTCTGGGGGGAGAAGGAGGGCTAGGTGTTAACAAGGGAATGCAGGGGGGTCAAGACAAAAGAAAAAAAAAAAAACCGCCACAAGGAGATCCTGGCTAGCTACCTAGAAGGTGGACTCTGGGGCCTGGGGGTCTGAAAGTGGGGTGGGGGTCAGAGGTGACCCTCCCTCTGTATCCCTTGCTGGCCAGAGGTTTGCAGGACACTCTATTTCCTGCTGGCAGTCCAGGAAAGTCTGGGGGGAGAAGGAGGGCTAGGTGTTAACAAGGGAATGCAGGGGGGTCAAGAGAAAAGAAAAAAAAAAAAAAACCCCTCTAGGAGATCCTGGCTACCTACCTAGAAGGTGGAGTCTGGGGACTGGGGGTCTGGAAGTGGGGTGGGGGTCAGAGGTCACCCTCCCTCAGTATCCCTTGCTGGCCAGAGGCTTGCAGGACACGCTATTGCCTGCTGGCAGTCCACGAAATTCTGGGGGGAGAAGGAGGGCTAGGTGTTAACAAGGGAATGCAGGGGGGTCAAAAGAAAAGAAAAAAAAAAATAAACCGCCTCAAGGAGATCCTGGCTACCTACCTAGAAGGTGGACTCTGGGGCCTGGGGGTCTGAAAGTGGGGTGGGCGTCAGAGTTGACCCTCCCTCAGTATCCCTTGCTGGCCAGAGGCTTGCAGGACACTCTATTGCCTGCTGGCAGTCCAGGAAAGTCTGGGGGGAGTAGGAGGACTAGGTGTTAACAAGGGAATGCAGGGGGGTCAAGAGAAAGGAAAAAAAAAAAAAAAAACCGCCTCAAGGACATCCTGGATACCTACCTAGAAGGTGGACTCTGGGTGTCTGGAAGTGGCGTTGTGTTCAGAGGTGACCCTCCCTCAGAATCCCTTGCTGGCCAGAGGCTTGCAGGACACAGTATTGCCTGCTGGCAATCCACGAATTCTGGGGGGAGAAGGAGGGCTAGGTGTTAACAAGGGCATGCAGGGGGGTCAAGAGAAAAAAAAAAAAAAAAACCGCCTCAAGGAGATCCTGGCTACCTACCTAGAAGGTGGACTCTTGGACCTGTGGGTCTGGAAGTGGGGTGGGGGTCAGAGGTGACCCTCCCTCAGTATCCCTTGCTGGCCAGAGGCTTGCACGACACGCTATTGCCTGCTGGCAGTCCAGGAAATTCTGGGGGGAGAAGGAGGGCTAGGTGTTAACAAGGGAATGCAGGGGGGTCAAGAGAAAAGAAAAAAAAAGAAAAACTGCCTCAAGGAGATCCTAGCTACATACCTAGAAGGTGGACTCTGGGGCATGGGGGTCTGGAAGTGGGGTGGGGTTCAGAGGTGACCCTCCCTCAGTATCCCTTGCTGGCCAGAGGCTTGCAGGACACGCTATGGCCTGCTGGCAGTCCAGGAAAGTCTGGGGGGAGAAGGAGGGCTAGGTGTTTACAAGGGAATGCAGGGGGGTCAAGAGAAAAAAAAAAAAAACCGCCTCAAAGAGATCCTGGCTACCTACCTAGAATTTGGACTCTGGGGCCTGGGGGTCTGGAAGTGGGGTGGGGGTCAGAGGTGACCCTCCCTCAGTATCCCTTGCTGGCCAGAGGCTTGCAGGACACGCTATTACCTGCTGGCCGTCCAGAAAAGTCTGGGGGGAGAAGGAGGGCTAGGTGTTAACAAGGGAATGCAGGGGGGTCAAGAGAAAAGAAAAAAAAAAAACAAAAACCGCTTCAAGGAGATCCTGGCTACCTACATAGAAGGTGGACTCTGGGGCCTGGGGGTCTGGAAGTGGGGTGGGGGTCAGAGGTGACCCTCCCTCAGTATCCCTTGCTGGCCAGAGGCTTGCAGGCCACGCTATTGCATGCTGGCAGTCCAGGAAAGTCTGGGGGGAGAAGGAGGGCTAGGTGTTAACAAGGGAATGCAGGGGGGTCAAGAGAAAAGAAAAAAAAAAAACCGCCTCAAGGAGATCCTGGCTACCTACCTAGAAGGTTGACTCTGGGGCCAGGGGGTCTGGCAGTGGGGTGGGGGTCAGAGGTGACACTCCCTCAGTATCCCTTGCAGGACAGAGTCTTGCAGGACATGCTATTGCCTGCTGGCAGTCCAGGAAAGTCAGGGGGGAGAAGGAGGGCTAGGTGTTAACAAGGGAATGTAGGGGGGCCAAGAGAAAAGAAAAAAAAAACCGCCTCAAAGAGATCCTGGCTACCTACCTAGAAGGTGGACTCTGGGGCCTGGGGGTCTGGAAGTGGTGTGGGGGTCAGAGGTGACCCTCCCTCTGTATCCCTTGCTGGCCAGAGGCTTGCAGGACACGCTATTGCCTGCTGGCAGTCCAGAAAAGTCTGGGGGGAAAAGGAGGGGTAGGTGTTAACAAGGGAGTGCAGGGGGGTCAAGAGAAAAGAAAAAAAAAACAAAACCAAAAACCGCCTCAAAGAGATCCTGGCTACCTACCTAGAAGTTGGACTCTGGGGCCTGGGTGTCTAGAAGTGGGGTGGGGGTCAGAGGTGACCCTCCCTCAGTATCTCTTGCTGGCCAGAGGCTTGCAAGACACGCTATTGCCTGCTGGCAGTTCAGAAAAGTCTGGGGGTTGAAGGAGGGCTAGGTGTTAACAAGGGAATGCAGGGGGGTCAAGAGAAAAGAAAAAAAAAACCGCCTCAAAGAGATCCTGGCTACCTATCTAGAAGGTGGACTCTGGGGCCTGGGGGTCGGGAAGTGGGGTGGGGGTCCGAGGTGACCCTCCCTCAGTATCCCTTGCTGGCCAGAGGCTTTCAGGCCACGCTATTGCATGCTGGCAGTCCAGGAAAGTCTGGGGGGAGAAGGAGGGCTAGGTGTTAACAAGGGAATGCAGGGGGGTCAAGAGAAAAGAAAAAAAAAAACCGCCTCAAGGAGATCCTGGCTACCTACCTAGAATGTGGACTCTGGGGCCAGGGGGTCTGGAAGTGGGGTGGGGTCAGAGGTGACCCTCCCTCAGTATCCCTTGCTGGCCAGAGGCTTGCAGGACACGCTATTGCCTGCTGGCATTCCAGGAAAGTCTGGGGGGAGAAGGAGGGCTAGGTGTTAACAAGGGAATGCAGGGGGGTCAAGACAAAAGAAAAAAAAAAAAAACCGCCACAAGGAGATCCTGGCTACCTTCCTAGAAGGTGGACTCTGGGGCCTGGGGGTCTGGAAGTGGGGTGGGGGTCAGAGGTGACCCTCCCTCTGTATCCCTTGCTGGCCAGAGGTTTGCAGGACACTCTACTTCCTGCTGGCAGTCCAGGAAAGTCTGGGGGGAGACGGAGGGCTAGGTGTTAACAAGGGAATGCAGGGGGGTCAAGAGAAAAGAAAAAAAAAAACCCTCTAGGAGATCCTGGCTACCTACCTAGAAGGTGGAGTCTGGGGACTGGGGGTCTGGAAGTGGGGTGGGGGTCAGAGGTCACCCTCCCTCAGTATCCCATGCTGGCCAGAGGCTTGCAGGACACGCTATTGCCTGTTGGCAGTCCAGGAAAGTCTGGGGGGAGAAGGAGGGCTAGGTGTTAACAAGGGAATGCAGGGGGGTCATGAGAAAAGAAAAAAAAAAAAAACCGCCTCAAGGAGATCCTGGCTACCTACCTAGAAGGTGGACTCTGGGGCCTGGGGGTCTGAAAGTGGGGTGGGCGTCAGAGTTGACCCTCCCTCAGTATCCCTTGCTGGCCAGAGGCTTGCAGGACACGCTATTGCCTGCTGGCAGTCCAGGAAAGTCTGGGGGGAGTAGGAGGACTAGGTGTTAACAAGGGAATGCAGGGGGGTCAAGAGAAAGGAAAAAAAAAAAAAAAAACCGCCTCCAGGACATCCTGGATACCTACCTAGAAGGTGGACTCTGGGGGTCTGGAAGTGGGGTTGTGTTCAGAGGTGACCCTCCCTCAGTATCCCTTGCTGGCCAGAGGCTTGCAGGACACGGTATTGCCTGCTGGCAATCCACGAATTCTGGGGGGAGAAGGAGGGCTAGGTGTTAACAAGGGCATGCAGGGGTGTCAAGAGAAAAAAAAAAAAAAAAACCGCCTCAAGGAGATCCTGGCTACCTACCTAGAAGGTGGACTCTTGGACCTGTGGGTCTGGAAGTGGGGTGGGGGTCAGAGGTGACCCTCCTTCAGTATCCCTTGCTGGCCAGAGGCTTGCACGACACGCTATTGCCTGCTGGCAGTCCAGGAAAGTCTGGGGGGAGAAGGAGGGCTAGGTGTTAACAAGGGAATGCAGGGGGGTCAAGAGAAAAGAAAAAAAAAAAAACCGCCTCAAGGAGATCCTGGCAACCTACCTAGAAGGTGGACTCTGGGGCCTGGGGTTCTGGAAGTGGGGTGGGGGTCAGAGGTGACCCTCCCTCAGTATCCCTTGCTGGCCAGAGGCTTGCAGAACACGCTATTGCCTGCTGGCAGTCCAGGAAAGTCTGTGGGGAGAAGTAGGGCTAGGTGTTAACAAGGGAATGCAGTGGGGTCAAGAGAAAAGAAAAAAAAAAAAAAACCGCCTCAAGGATATCGTGGCTACCTACCTAGACGGTGGACTCTGGGGCCTGGGGGTCTGGAAGTGGGGTGACGGTCAGAGGTGACACTCCCTCAGTATCCTTTGCTGGCCAGAGGCTTGAAGGACACGCTATTGCCTGCTGGCAGTCCAGGAAAGTCTGGGGGCAGAAGGAGGGCTAGGTGTTAACAAGGGAATGCAGGGGGGTCAAGAGAAAAGAAAAAAAAAGAAAAACCGCCTCAAGGAGATCCTGGCTAACTACCTAGAAGGTGGACTCTGGGGCCTGGGGGTCTGGAAGGGGGTGGGGGTCAGAGGTGACCCTCCCTCTGTATCCCTTGCTAGCCACAGGCTTGCAGAACACGCTATTGCGTGCTGGCAGTCCAGGAAAGTCTGGGGGGAGAAGGAGGGCTAGGTGTTAACAAGGGAATGCAGGGGGGTCACGAGAAAAGAAAAAAAAAAAAAAAACGCCTCAAAGAGATCCTGGCTACCTACCTAGAAGGTGGACTCTGGGGCCTGGGGGTCTGGAAGTGGGGTCGGGGTCAGAGGTGACCCTCCCTCAGTATCCATTGCTGGCCAGAGGCTTGCAGGACACGCTATTGCCTGCTGGCAATCCAGAAAAGTCTGGGGGGAGAAGGAAGGAGAGGTGTTAACAAGGGAGTGCAGGGGGGTCAAGAGAAAAGAAAAAAAAAAAACAAAAAACCAAAAACCGCCTCAAGGAGATACTGGCTACCTACCTAGAATTTGGACTCTGGGGCCTGGGGGTCTGGAAGTGGGTTGGGGGTCAGAGGTGACCCTCCCTCAGTATCCCTTGCTGGCCAGAGGCTTGCAGGACACGCTATTACCTGCTGGCCGTCCAGAAAAGTCTGGGGGGAGAAGGAGGGCTAGGTGTTAACAAGGCAATGCAGGGGGGTCAAGAGAAAAGAAAAAAAAAAAAAAACCGCCTCAAGGAGATCCTGGCTACCTACCTAGAAGGTGGACTCTGGGGCCTGGGGGTCTGGAAGTGGGGTGGGGGTCAGAGGTGACCCTCCCTCAGTATCCCTTGCTGGCCAGAGGCTTGCAGGCCACGCTATTGCCTGCTGGCAGTCCAGGAAAGTCTGGGGGGAGAAGGAGGGCTAGGTGTTAACAAGGGAATGCAGGGGGGTCAAGAGAAAAGAAAAAAAAAAAAAACCGCCTCAAGGAGATCCTGGCTACCTACCTAGAAGGTTGACTCTGGGGCCAGGGGGTCTGGAAGTGGGGTGGGGGTCAGAGGTGACACTCCCTCAGTATCCCTTGCTGGACACAGTCTTGCAGGACACGCTATTGCCTGCTGGCAGTCCAGGAAAGTCTGGGGGGAGAAGGAGGGCTAGGTGTTAACAAGGGAATGTAGGGGGGTCAAGAGAAAAAAAAAAAAAAAAAACCGCCTCAAAGAGATCCTGGCTACCTACCTAGAAGGTGGACTCTGGGGCCTGGGGGTCTGGAAGAGGGGTGGGGGTCAGAGGTGACCCTCCCTCAGTATCCCTTGCTGGCCAGAGGCTTGCAGGACACGCTATTGCCTGATGGCAGTCCAGGAAAGTGTGGGGGGAGAAGTTGGGCTAGGTGTTAACCAGCGAATGCAGGGGGGTCAAGAGAAAAGAAAAAAAAAAAAAAAACCGCCTCAAGGATATCCTGGCTACCTACCTAGAAGGTGGACTCTGGGTCCTGGGGGTCTGAAAGTGGGGTGGGGGTCCAAGGTGACCCTCCCTCAGTATCCCTTGCTGGCCAGAGGCTTGCAGGACATGCTATTGCCTGATGGCAGTCCAGGAAAGTGTGGGGGGAGAAGTTGGGCTAGGTGTTAACCAGCGAATGCAGGGGGGTCAAGAGAAAAGAAAAAAAAAAAAAAAACCGCCTCAAGGAGATCCTGGCTACCTACCTAGAAGGTGGACTCTGGGGCCTGGGGGTCTGGAAGTGGGGTGGGGGTCAGAGGTGACCCTCCCTCAGTATCCCTTGCTGGCCAGAGGCTTGCAGGACACGCTATTGCCTGCTGGCAGTCCAGGAAAGTCTGGGGGGGAGAAGGAGGGCTAGGTGTTAACAAGGGAATGCAGGGGGGTCAAGAGAAAAGAAAAAAAAAAAAAAAACCGCCTCAAGGAGATCCAGGCTACCTAACTAGAAGGTGGACTCTGGGGCCTGGGGGTCTGGAAGTGAGGTGGGGGTCAGAGGTGACCCTCCCTCAGTATCCCTTGCTGGCGAGAGGCTTGCAGGACACGCTATTGCCTGCTGGCAGACCAGGAAAGTCTGGGGGGAGAAGGAGGGCTAGGTGTTAACAAGGGAATGCAGGGGGGTCAAGAGAAAAGAAAAAAAAAAAAACCGCCTCAAGGAGATCCTGGCTACCTACCTAGAAGGTGGACTCTGGCGCCTGGGGGTCTGGAAGTGGGGTGGGGTCAGAGGTGATCCTCCCTCAGTATCCCTTTCTGGCCAGAGGCTTGCAGGACACGCTATTGCCTGCTGGCAGTCCAGGAAAGTCTGGGGGGAGAAGGAGGGCTAGGTGTTAACAAGGGAATGCAGGGGGGTCATGAGAAAAGAAAAAAAAAATACCGCCTCAAGGAGATCCTGGCTACCTAGCTAGAAGGTGGACTCTGGGGCCTGGGGGTCTGGAAGTGGGGTGGGGGTCAGAGGTGACTCTCCCTCAGTATCCCTTGCTTGCCAGAGGCTTGCAGAACACGCTATTGCCTGCTGGCAGTCCAGGAAAATCTGGGGGGAGAAGTAGGGCTAGGTGTTAACAAGGGAATGCGGGGGGGTCAAGAGAAAAGAAAAAAAAAAAAACCGCCTCAAGGAGATCCTGGCTACCTACCTAGAAGGTGGACTCTGGGGCCTGGCGTCTGGAAGTGGGGTGGGGGTCAGAGGTGACCCTCCCTCAGTATGCCTTGCAGGCCAGAGTCTTGCAAGACATGCTATTGCCTGCTGGCCATCCAGGAAAGTCTGGGGGGAGAAGGAGGGCTAGGTGTTAACAAGGGAATGCAGGGGTTCAAGAAAAAAGAAAAAAAAAAAAACGCATCAAGGAGATCCTGGCTACCTACCTAGAAGGTGGACTGTGGGGACTGTGGGTCTGGAAGTCGGGTGGGGGTCAGAGGTGACCCTCCCTCAGTATCCCTTGCTGGCCAGAGGTTTGCAGGACACGCTATTGCCTGCTGGCAATCCAGGAAAGTCGGGGGGAGAAGGAGGTCTGGGTGTTAACAAGGGAATGCAGGGGGATCAAGAGAAAAGAAAAAAAAAAAAACCCTCAAGGAGATCCTGGCTACCTACCTAGAAGTTGGAGTCTGGGGCCTGGGGGTCTGGAAGTGTGGTGGGGGTCAGAGGTGACCCTCCCTCAGTATCCCTTGCTGGCCAGAGGCTTGCAGGACACGCTATTCCCTGCTGGCAGTCCAGGAAAGTCTGGGGGGAGAAGGAGGGCTAGGTGTTAACAAGGGAATGCAGGGGGGTCAAGAGAAAAGAAAAAAAAAAAAAAACCGCCTCAAGGAGATCCTGGCTACCTACCTAGAAGGTGGACTCTGGGGCCTGGGGGTCTGGAAGTGGGGTGGGTGTCAGAGGTGACCCTCCCTCAGTATCCCTTGCTGGCCAGAGGATTGCAGGACACGCTATTGCCTGCTGGTAGTCCAGGAAAGTCTGCGGGGAGAAGGAGGACTAGGTGTTAACAAGGGAATGCAGTGGGGTCAAGAGAAAAGAAAAAAAAAAAAAAAACCGCCTTAAGGAGATCCTGGCTACCTACCTAGAAGGTGGACTCTGGGGGTCTGGAAGTGGGGTGGGGGTCAGAGGTGACCCTCCCTCAGTATCCCTTGCTGGCCAGAGGCTTGCAGGACACGCTATTGCCTGCTGGCAGTCCAGGAAAGTCTGGGGGGAGAAGGAGGGCTAGGTGTTAACAAGGGCATGCAGGGGGGTCAAGAGAAAAGAAAAAAAAAAAAAACGCCTCACGGAGGTCCTGACCACCTACCTAGAAGGTGGACTCTGTGACCTGTGGGTCTGGAAGTGGGGTGGGGGTCAGAGGTGACCCTCCCTCAGTATCCCTTGCTGGCCAGAGGCTTGCAGGACACGCTATTGCCTGCTGGCAGTCCAGGAAAGTCTGGGGGGAGAAGGAGGGCTAGGTGTTAACAAGGGAAAGCAGGGGGGTCAAGAGAAAAGAAAAAAAAAATCGCCTCAGGGAGATCCTGGCTACCTACCGAGAAGGTGGACTCTGGGGCCTGGGGGTCTGGAAGTGGGGTGGGGGTCAGAGGTGACCCTCCCTCAGTATCCCCTGCTGGCCAGAGGCTTGCAGGACACGCTATTGCCTGCTGGCAGTCCAGGAAATTCTGGGGGGAGAAGGAGGGCTAGGTGTTAACAAGGGAATGCAGGGGGGTCAAGAAAAAAGAAAAAAAAAAAAAACCGCCTCAAGGAGATCCTGGCTACCTACCTAGAAGGTGGAGTCTGGGGACTGTGGGTATGGAAGTGGGGTGGGGGTCAGAGGTGACCCTCCCTCAGTATCCCTTGCTGGCCAGAGGCTTGCAGGACACGTTATTGCCTGCTGGCAGTCCAGGAAAGTCTGGGGGGAGAAGGAGGGCTAGGTGTTAACAAGGGAATGCAGGGGGGTCAAGAGAAAAGAAAAAAAAAAAAAGCCGCCTCAAGGAGATACTGGCTACCTACCTAGAAGGTGGACTCTGGGTCCTGGGGGTCAGGAAGTGGGGTGGGGGTCAGAGGTGACCCTCCCTCAGTATCCCTTGCTGGCCAGAGGCTTGCAGGACACGCTATTGCCTGATGGCAGTCCAGGAAAGTCTGGGGGGAGAAGGAGGGCTAGGTGTTAACAAGGGAATGCAGGGGGGTCAAGAGAAAAGAAAAAAAAAAAAAAAAACCGCCTCAAGGATATCCTGGCTACCTACCTAGAAGGTGGACTCTGGGTCCTGGGGGTCTGAAAGTGGGGTGGGGGTCCGAGGTGACCCTCCCTCAGTATCCCTTGCTGGCCAGAGGCTTGCAGGACACGCTATTGCCTGATGGCAGTCCAGGAAAGTGTGGGGGGAGAAGTTGGGCTAGGTGTTAACCAGGGAATGCAGGGGGGTCAAGAGAAAAGAAAAAAAAAAAAACCGCCTGAAGGAGATCCTGGCTACCTACCTAGAAGGTGGACTCTGGGGCCTGGGGGTCTGGAAGTGGGGTGGGGGTCAGAGGTGACCCTCCCTCAGTATCCCTTGCTGCCCAGAGGCTTGCAGGACTCGCTATTGCCTGCTGGCAGTCCAGGAAAGTCTGGGGGGAGAAGGAGGGCTAGGTGTTAACAAGGGAATGCAGGGGGGTCAAGAGAAAAGAAAAAAAAAAAAAAAACCGCCTCAAGGAGATCCAGGCTACCTACCTAGAAGGTGGACTCTGGGGCCTGGGGGTCTGGAAGTGAGGTGGGTGTCAGAGGTGACCCTCCCTCAGTATCCCTTGCTTGCGAGAGGCTTGCAGGACATGCTATTGCCTGCTGGCAGACCAGGAAAGTCTGGGGGGAGAAGGAGGGCTAGGTGTTAACAAGGGAATGCAGGGGGGTCAAGAGAAAAGAAAAAAAAAAAAAACTGCCTCAAGGAGATCCTGGCTACCTACCTAGAAGGTGGACTCTAGGGCCTGGGGGTCTGGAAGTGGGGTGGGGTCAGAGGTGATCCTCCCTCAGTATCCCTTGATGGCCAGAGGCTTGCAGGACACGCTATTGCCTGCTGGCAGTCCAGGAAAGTCTTGGGGGAGAAGGAGGGCTAGGTGTTAACAAGGGAATGCAGGGGGGTCATGAGAAAAGGAAAAAAAAAAAAAAAAAAAAAAAAAACGCCTCAAGGATATCCTGGCTACCTACCGAGAATGTGGACTCTGGGTCCTGGGAGTCTGGAAGTGGGGTGGGGGTCAGAGGTGACCCTCCCTCAGTATCCCTTGCTGTCCAGAGGCTTGCAGGACACGCTATTGCCTGCTGGCAGTCCAGGAAAGTCTGAGGGGAGAAGAAGGGCTAGGTGTTAACTAGGGAATGCAGGGGGGGTCAAGAGAAAAGAAAAAAAAAAAAAAAAACGCCTCAAGGAGATCCTGGCTACCTACCTAGAAGGTGGACTCTAGGGCCTGGGCGTCTGGAAGTGGGGTGGGGTCAGAGGTGACCCTCCCTCAGTATCCCTTGCTGGCCTGAGGCTTGCAGGACACACTATTGCCTGCTGGCAGTCCAGGAAATTCTGGGGGGAGAAGGAGGGCTAGGTGTTAACTAGGGAATAAAGGGGGGTCAAGAGAAAAGAAAAAAAAAAAATCGCCTCAAAGAGATCCTGGCTACCTAGTAGAAGTTGGACTCTGCGGGTCTGGAAGTGGGGTGGGGGTCAGAGGTGACCCTCCCTCAGTATCCCTTGCTGGCCAGAGGCTTGCAGGACACGCTATTGCCTGCTGGCAGTCCAGGAAAGTCTGGGAGGAGAAGGAGGGCTAGGTGTTAACAAGGGAATGCAGGGGGGTCAAGAGAAAAGAAAAAAAAAAAAACGCCTGAAGGAGATCCTGGCTACCTACCTAGAAGGTGGACTCTGGGGCCTGTGGGTCTGCAAGAGGTGTGGGGGTCAGAGGTGACCCTCCCTCAATATCCCTTGCTGGCCAGAGGCTTGCAGGACACGCTTTTGCCTGATGGCAGTCCAGGAAAGTCTGGGGGGAGAAGGAGGGCTAGGTGTTAACAAGGGAATGCAGGGGGGTCAAGAGAAAAGAAAAAAAAAACCGCCTCAAGGAGATCCAGGCTACCTACCTAGAAGCTGGACTCTGGGGCCTGGGGGTCTGGAAGTGGGGTGGGGGTCAGAGGTGACCATACCTGAGTATCCCTTGCTGGCCAGAGTCTTACAGGACACGCTATTGCCTGCTGGCAGTCCAGGAAAGTCTGGGGGGAGAAGGAGGCCTAGGTGTTAACAAGGGAATGCAGGGGTGTCAAGAGAAAAGAAAAAAAAAAAACCGCCTCAAGGAGATCCTGTCTACCTACCTAGAAGGTTGACTCTGGGGCCTTGGGGTCTGGAAGTGGGGTGGAGGTCAGAGGTGACCCTCCCTCAGTATCCCTTGCTGGCCAGAGGCTTGCAGGACACGCTATTGCCTGCTGGCAGTCCAGGAAAGTCTTCGGGGAGAAGGAGGTCTAGGTGTTAACAAGGGAATGCAGGGGGGTCAAGAGAAAAGAAAAAAAAAAAAAAACGCCTCAAGGAGATCCAGGCTACCTACCTAGAAGGTGGACTCTGGGGCCTGGGTTTCTGGAAGTGGGGTGGGGGTCAGAGGTGACCCTCCCTCAGTATCCCTTGCTGGCCAGAGGCTTGCAGGACACGCTATTGCCTGCTGGCAGTCCAGGAAAGTCTGGGGGGAGAAGGAGGGCTAGGTGTTAACCATGGAATGCAGGAGGGTCAAGAAAAAAGAAAAAAAAAAAAAAAAAAAACCGCCTCAAGGAGATCCTGGCTACCTACCTAGAAGGTGGACTCTGGGGCCTGGTGGTCTGGAAGTGGGGTGGGGGTCAGAGGTGACCCTCCCTCAGTATCCCTTGCTGGCCAGAGGCTTGCAGGACACGCTATTGCCTGCTGGCAGTCCAGGAAAGTCTGGGGGGAGAAGGAGGGCTAGGTGTTAACAAGGGAATGCAGGGGGTTCAAGAGAAAAGAAGAAAAAAAAAACCGCCTCAAGGAGATCCTGCCTACCTACCTAGAAGGTGGACTCTGGGCCTGGGGGTCTGGAAGTGGGGTGGGGGTCAGAGGTGACCCTCCATCAGTATCCCTTGCTGGCCAGAGGCTTGCAGGACATGCTATTGCTTGCTGGCAGTCCAGGAAATTCTGGGGGGAGAAGGAGGGCTAGGTGTTAACAAGGGAATGCAGGGGGGTCAAGAGAAAAAAAAAAATAAAAAAAATAAAAACCGCCTCAAGGAGATCCAGGCTACCTACCTAGAAGGTGGAGTCTGGGGCCTGGGGGTCTGGAGGTGGGGTGGGGGTCAAAGGTGACCCTCAATCAGTATCCCTTGCTGGCCAGAGGCTTGCAGGACACACTATTGCCTGCTGGCAGTCCAGGAAATTCTGGGGGGAGAAGGAGGGCTAGGTGTTAACTAGGGAATGCAGGGGGGTCAAGAGAAAAGAAAAAAAAAAAAACGCCTCAAAGAGATCCTGGCTACCTACCTAGAAGTTGGACTCTGCGGGTCTGGAAGTGGGGTGGGGGTCAGAGGTGACCCTCCCTCAGTATCCCTTGCTGGCCAGAGGCTTGCAGGACACGCTATTGCCTGCTGGCAGTCCAGGAAAGTCTGGGGGGAGAAGGAGGGCTAGGTGTTAACAAGGGAATGCAGGGGGTTCAAGAGAAAAGAAGAAAAAAAAAACCGCCTCAAGGAGATCCTGCCTACCTACCTAGAAGGTGGACTCTGGGGCCTGGGGGTCTGGAAGTGGGGTGGGGGTCAGAGGTGACCCTCCCTCAGTATCCCTTGCTGGCCAGAGGCTTGCAGGACACGCTATTGCTTGCTGGCAGTCTAGGAAATTCTGGGGGGGAGAAGGAGGGCTAGGTGTTAACAAGGGAATGCAGGGGGGTCAAGAGAAAAAAAAAAATAAAAAAAATAAAAACCGCCTCAAGGAGATCCAGGCTACCTACCTAGAAGGTGGAGTCTGGGGCCTGGGGGTCTGGGGGTGGGGTGGGGTCAAAGGTGACCCTCAATCAGTATCCCTTGCTGGCCAGAGGCTTGCAGGACACACTATTGCCTGCTGGCAGTCCAGGAAATTCTGGGGGGAGAAGGAGGGCTAGGTGTTAACTAGGGAATGCAGGGGGGTCAAGAGAAAAGAAAAAAAAAAAACCGCCTCAAAGAGATCCTGGCTACCTACCTAGAAGTTGGACTCTGCGGGTCTGGAAGTGGGGTGGGGGTCAGAGGTGACCCTCCCTCAGTATCCCTTGCAGGCCAGAGGCTTGCAGGACACGCTATTGCCTGCTGGCAGTCCAGGGAAGTCTGGGGGGAGAAGGAGGGCTAGGTCTTAACAAGGGAATGCAGGGGGTCAAGAGAAAAGAAAAAAAAAAAAACCGCCTCAAGGAGATCCTGGCTACCTACCTAGAAGTTGGACTCTGGGGCCTGTGGGTCTGCAAGTGGTGTGGGGGTCAGAGGTAACCCTCCCTCAATATCCCTTTGCTTTCCAGAGGCTTGCAGGACACGCTTTTGCCTGATGGCAGTCCAGGAAAGTCTGGGGGGAGAAGGAGGGCTAGGTGTTAACAAGGGAATGCAGGGGGGTCAAGAGAAAAGAAAAAAAAAAATCGCCTCAAGGAGATCCTGGCTACCTACCTAGAAGTTGGACTCTGGGGCCTGGGGGACTGGAAGTGGGGTGGGGGTCAGAGGTGACCCTCCCTCAGTATCCCTTGCTGGCCCGAGGCTTGCAGGACACGCTATTGCCTGCTGGCAGTCCAGGAAAGTCTGGGGTGAGAAGGAGGGCTAGGTGTTAACAAGGGAATGCAGGGGGGTCAAGAGAAAAGAAAAAAAAAAAACAACCAAAAACCGCCTCAAGGAGATCCTGGCTACCTACCTAGAAAATGGACTCTGGGGCCTGGGGGTCTGGAAGTGGGGTCGGGGTCAGAGGTGACCCTCCCTCAGTATCCCTTGCTTGCCAGAGGCTTGCAGGACACACTATTGCCTGCTTGCAGTCCAGGAAATTCTGGGGGGAGACGGAGGGCTAGGTGTTAACAAGGGAATGCAGGTGGGTCAAGAGAAAAGAAAAAAAAAAAACCGCCTCAAAGAGATCCTGGCTACCTACCTAGAAGGTGGACTCTGGGGGTCTGGAAGTGGTGTGGGGGTCAGAGGTGACCCTCCCTCAGTATCCCTTGCTGGCCAGAGGCTTGCAGTACACGCTATTGCCTGCTGGCAGTCTAGTAAAGTCTGGGGGGAGAAGGAGGGCTAGGTATTAACAAGGGAATGCAGGGGGGTCAAGAGAAAAGAAAAAAAAAAAAACCGCCTCAAGGAGATCCTGGCTACCTACCTGGAAGGTGGACTCTGGGGCCTGTGGGTCTGCAAGTGGTGTGGGGGTCAGAGGTAACCCTCCCTCAGTATCCCTTGCTGGCCAGAGGCTTGCAGGACACGCTATTGCATGCTGGTAGTCCAGGAAAGTCTGGGGGGAGAAGGAGGGCTAGGTGTTAACAAGGGAATGCAGGGGGGTCAAGAGAAAAGAAAAAAAAAAAAAAACCGCCTCAAGGAGATCCTGGCTACCTACCTAGAAGGTGGAATCTGGGTCCTGGGGGTCTGGAAGTGCGGTGGGGTCAGAGGTTACCCTCCCTCAGTATCCCTTGCTGGCCAGAGGCTTGCAGGACACGCTATTGCCTGATGGCAGTCCAGGAAAGTCTGGGGGGAGAAGTTGGGCTAGGTGTTAACCAGGGAATGCAGGGGGGTCAAGAGAAAAGAAAAAAAAAAAAACCGCCTCAAGGAGATCCTGGCTACCTACCTAGAAGGTGGACTCTGGGGCCTGGGGGTCTGGAAGTGGGGTGGGGGTGAGAGGTGACCCTCCCTCAGTATCCCTTGCTGGCCAGAGGCTTGCAGGACACGCTATTGCCTGCTGGCAGTCCAGGAAAGTCTGGGGGGAAAAGGAGGGCTAGGTGTTAACAAGGGAATGCAGGGGTGTCAAGAGAAAAGAAAAAAAAAAAAAAAAAAACCGCCTCAAGGAGATCCAGGCTACCTACCTAGAAGGTGGACTCTGGGGCTTGGGGGTCTGGAAGTGGGGTGGGGGTCAGAGGTGACCCTCCCTCAGTATCCCTTGCTGGCCAGAGGCTTGCAGGACACGCTATTGCCTGCTGGCAGTCCAGGAAAGTCTGGGGGGAGAAGGAGGTCTAGGTGTTACCAAGGGAATGCAGGGGGGTCAAGAGAAAAAAAAAAAAAAAACCGCCTCAAGGAGATCCAGGCTACCTACCTAGAAGGTGGACTCTGGGGTCTGGGGGTCTGGAAGTGGGGTGCGGGTCAGAGGTGACCCTCCCTCAGTATCCCTTGCTGGCCAGAGGCTTGCAGGACACGCTATTGCCTGCTGGCAGTCCAGGAAAGTCTGGGGGGAGAAGGAGGGCTAGGTGTTAACAAGGGAATGCAGGGGGGTCATGAGAAAAGAAAAAAAAAAAAAAAAAAAAAAAACCGCCTCAAGGATATCCTGGCTACCTACCGAGAAGGTGGACTCTGGGTCCTGGGAGTCTGGAAGTGGGGTGGGGGTCAGAGGTGACCCTCCCTCAGTATCCCTTGCTGTCCAGAGGCTTTCAGGACACGCTATTGCCTGCTGGCAGTCCAGGAAAGTCTGAGGGGAGAAGAAGGGCTAGGTGTTAACAAGGGAATGCAGGGGGGTCAAGAGAAAAGAAAAAAAAAAAAAAAAAAAACGCCTCAAGGAGATCCTGGCTACCTACCTAGAAGGTGGACTCTAGGGCCTGGGCGTCTGGAAGTGGGGTGGGGTCAGAGGTGACCCTCCCTCAGTATCCCTTGCTGGCCTGAGGCTTGCAGGACACACTATTGCCTGCTGGCAGTCCAGGAAATTCTGGGGGGAGAAGGAGGGCTAGGTGTTAACTAGGGAATAAAGGGGGGTCAAGAGAAAAGAAAAAAAAAAAACCGCCTCAAAGAGATCCTGGCTTCCTACCTAGAAGTTGGACTCTGCGGGTCTGGAAGTGGGGTGGGGGTCAGAGGTGACCCTCCCTCAGTATCCCTTGCTGGCCAGAGGCTTGCAGGACACGCTATTGCCTGCTGGCAGTCCAGGAAAGTCTGGGAGGAGAAGGAGGGCTAGGTGTTAACAAGGGAATGCAGGGGGGTCAAGAGAAAAGAAAAAAAAAAAAACCGCCTGAAGGAGATCCTGGCTACCTACCTAGAAGGTGGACTCTGGGGCCTGTGGGTCTGCAAGAGGTGTGGGGGTCAGAGGTGACCCTCCCTCAATATCCCTTGCTGGCCAGAGGCTTGCAGGACACGCTTTTGCCTGATGGCAGTCCAGGAAAGTCTGGGGGGAGAAGGAGGGCTAGGTGTTAACAAGGGAATGCAGGGGGGTCAAGAGAAAAGAAAAAAAAAAACCGCCTCAAGGAGATCCAGGCTACCTACCTAGAAGCTGGACTCTGGGGCCTGGGGGTCTGGAAGTGGGGTGGGGGTCAGAGGTGACCCTACCTGAGTATCCCTTGCTGGCCAGAGGCTTACAGGACACGCTATTGCCTGCTGGCAGTCCAGGAAAGTCTGGGGGGAGAAGGAGGCCTAGGTGTTAACAAGGGAATGCAGGGGGGTCAAGAGAAAAGAAAAAAAAAAAAAACCGCCTCAAGGAGATCCTGTCTACCTACCTAGAAGGTTGACTCTGGGGCCTTGGGGTCTGGAAGTGGGGTGGAGGTCAGAGGTGACCCTCCCTCAGTATCCCTTGCTGGCCAGAGGCTTGCAGGACACGCTATTGCCTGCTGGCAGTCCAGGAAAGTCTTGGGGGAGAAGGAGGTCTAGGTGTTAACAAGGGAATGCAGGGGGGGTCAAGAGAAAAGAAAAAAAAAAAAAAAACGCCTCAAGGAGATCCAGGCTACCTACCTAGAAGGTGGACTCTGGGGCCTGGGTTTCTGGAAGTGGGGTGGGGGTCAGAGGTGACCCTCCCTCAGTATCCCTTGCTGGCCAGAGGCTTGCAGGACACGCTATTGCCTGCTGGCAGTCCAGGAAAGTCTGGGGGCAGAAGGAGGGCTAGGTGTTAACAAGGGAATGCAGGGGGGTCAAGAGAAAAGAAGAAAAAAAAAACCGCCTCAAGGAGATCCTGCCTACCTACCTAGAAGGTTGACTCTGGGGCCTGGGGGTCTGGAAGTGGGGTGGGGGTCAGAGGTGACCCTCCCTCAGTATCCCTTGCTGGCCAGAGGCTTGCAGGACACGCTATTGCTTGCTGGCAGTCCAGGAAATTCTGGGGGGAGAAGGAGGGCTAGGTGTTAACAAGGGAATGCAGGGGGGTCAAGAGAAAAAAAAAATAAAAAAAATAAAAACCGCCTCAAGGAGATCCAGGCTACCTACCTAGAAGGTGGAGTCTGGGGCCTGGGGGTCTGGAGGTGGGGTGGGGTCAAAGGTGACCCTCAATCAGTATCCCTTGCTGGCCAGAGGCTTGCAGGACACACTATTGCCTGCTGGCAGTCCAGGAAATTCTGGGGGGAGAAGGAGGGCTAGGTGTTAACTAGGGAATGCAGGGGGGTCAAGAGAAAAGAAAAAAAAAAAAACCGCCTCAAAGAGATCATGGCTACCTACCTAGAAGTTGGACTCTGCGGGTCTGGAAGTGGGGTGGGGGTCAGAGGTGACCCTCTCTCAGTATCCCTTGCTGGCCAGAGGCTTGCAGGACACGCTATTGCCTGCTGACAGTCCAGGAAAGTCTGGGGGGAGAAGGAGGTCTAGGTCTTAACAAGGGAATGCAGGGGGGTCAAGAGAAAAGAAAAAAAAAAAAACCGCCTCAAGGAGATCCTGGCTACCTACCTAGAAGGTGGACTCTGGGGCCTGTGGGTCTGCAAGTGGTGTGGGGGTCAGAGGTGACCCTCCCTCAATATCCCTTGCTGGCCAGAGGCTTGCAGGACACGCTTTTGCCTGATGGCAGTCCAGGAAAGTCTGGGGGGAGAAGGAGGGCTAGGTGTTAACAAGGGAATGCAGGGGGTCAAGAGAAAAGAAAA
Organism: Tupaia tana; assembly: GCA_026018925.1. Lineage (NCBI taxonomy): Eukaryota > Metazoa > Chordata > Mammalia > Scandentia > Tupaiidae > Tupaia > Tupaia tana. The sequence continues at coordinate 61,787 of JAKSZU010000601.1, forward strand.
AAAAAAAAATCGCCTCAAGGAGATCCTGGCTACCTACCTAGAAGTTGGACTCTGGGGCCTGGGGGACTGGAAGTGGGGTGGGGGTCAGAGGTGACCCTCCCTCAGTATCCCTTGCTGGCCCGAGGCTTGCAGGACACGCTATTGCCTGCTGGCAGTCCAGGAAAGTCTGGGGTGAGAAGGAGGGCTAGGTGTTAACAAGGGAGTGCAGGGGGGTCAAGAGAAAAGAAAAAAAAAAAAAAAAAACCAAAAACTGCCTCAAGGAGATCCTGGCTACCTACCTAGAAAATGGACTCTGGGGCCTGGGGGTCTGGAAGTGGGGTCGGGGTCAGAGGTGACCCTCCCTCAGTATCCCTTGCTTGCCAGAGGCTTGCAGGACACACTATTGCCTGCTTGCAGTCCAGGAAATTCTGGGGGGAGACGGAGGGCTAGGTGTTAACAAGGGAATGCAGGTGGGTCAAGAGAAAAGAAAAAAAAAAAAAACCGCCTCAAAGAGATCCTGGCTACCTACCTAGAAGGTGGACTCTGGGGGTCTGGAAGTGGTGTGGGGGTCAGAGGTGACCCTCCCTCAGTATCCCTTGCTGGCCAGAGGCTTGCAGTACACGCTATTGCCTGCTGGCAGTCTAGTAAAGTCTGGGGGGAGAAGGAGGGCTAGGTATTAACAAGGGAATGCAGAGGGGTCAAGAGAAAAGAAAAAAAAAAAAACCGCCTCAAGGAGATCCTGGCTACCTACCTAGAAGGTGGACTCTGGGGCCTGTGGGTCTGCAAGTGGTGTGGGGGTCAGAGGTAACCCTCCCTCAGTATCCCTTGCTGGCCAGAGGCTTGCAGGACACACTATTGCCTGCTGGCAGTCCAGGAAATTCTGGGGGGAGAAGGAGGGCTAGGTGTTAACAAGGGAATGCAGGGGGGTCAAGAGAAAAGAAAAAAAAAAAAACAAAAAACAAAAATCGCCTCAAGGAGATCCTGGCTACCTACCTAGAAGTTGGACTCTGGGTCCTGGGGGACTGGAAGTGGGGTGGGGGTCAGAGGTGACCCTCCCTCAGTATCCCTTGCTGGCCAGAGGCTTGCAGGACACGCTATTGCCAGCTGGCAGTCCAGGAAATTCTGGGGGGAGAACGAGGGCTAGGTGTTAACAAGGGAGTGCAGGGGGGTCAAGAGAAAAGAAAAAAAAAAACAAAAACCAAAAACCGCCTCAAGGAGATCCTGGCTACCTACCTAGAAGTTGGACTCTGGGGCCTGGGGTCTGGAAGTGGGGTGGGGGTCAGAGGTGACCCTCCCTCAGTATCCCTTGCTGGCCAGAGGCTTGCAGGACACGCTATTGCCTGCTGGCAGTCCAGGAAAGTCTTGGGGGAGAAGGAGGTCTAGGTGTTAACAAGGGAATGCAGGGGGGGTCAAGAGAAAAGAAAAAAAAAAAAAAAAACGCCTCAAGGAGATCCAGGCTACCTACCTAGAAGGTGGACTCTGGGGCCTGGGTTTCTGGAAGTGGGGTGGGGGTCAGAGGTGACCCTCCCTCAGTATCCCTTGCTGGCCAGAGGCTTGCAGGACACGCTATTGCCTGCTGGCAGTCCAGGAAAGTCTGGGGGGAGAAGGAGGGCTAGGTGTTAACCATGGAATGCAGGAGGGTCAAGACAAAAGAAAAAAAAAAAAAAAAAAACCGCCTCAAGGAGATCCTGGCTACCTAGCTAGAAGGTGGACTCTGGGGCCTGGGGGTCTGGAAGTGGGGTGGGGGTCAGAGGTGACCCTCCCTCAGTATCCCTTGCTGGCCAGAGGCTTGCAGGACACGCTATTGCCTGCTGGCAGTCCAGGAAAGTCTGGGGGGAGAAGGAGGGCTAGGTGTTAACAAGGGAATGCAGGGGGTTCAAGAGAAAAGAAGAAAAAAAAAAACCGCCTCAAGGAGATCCTGCCTACCTACCTAGAAGGTGGACTCTGGGTCCTGGGGGTCTGGAAGTGGGGTGGGGGTCAGAGGTGACCCTCCCTCAGTATCCCTTGCTGGCCAGAGGCTTGCAGGACACGCTATTGCTTGCTGGCAGTCCAGGAAATTCTGGGGGGAGAAGGAGGGCTAGGTTTTCACAAGGGAATGCAGGGGGGTCAAGAGAAAAAAAAAATAAAAAAAATAAAAACCGCCTCAAGGAGATCCAGGCTACCTAAATAGAAGGTGGAGTCTGGGGCCTGGGGGTCTGGAGGTGGGGTGGGGGTCAAAGGTGACCCTCAATCAGTATCCCTTGCTGGCCAGAGGCTTGCAGGACACACTATTGCCTGCTGGCAGTCCAGGAAATTCTGGGGGGAGAAGGAGGGCTAGGTGTTAACTAGGGAATGCAGGGGGGTCAGGAGAAAAGAAAAAAAAAAAAAACGCCTCAAAGAGATCCTGGCTACCTACCTAGAAGTTGGACTCTGCGGGTCTGGAAGTGGGGTGGGGGTCAGAGGTGACCCTCCCTCAGTATCCCTTGCTGGCCAGAGGCTTGCAGGACACGCTATTGCCTGCTGGCAGTCCAGGAAAGTCTGGGGGGAGAAGGAGGGCTAGGTGTTAACAAGGGAATGCAGGGGGGTCAAGAGAAAAGAAGAAAAAAAAAACCGCCTCAAGGAGATCCTGCCTACCTACCTAGAAGGTTGACTCTGGGGCCTGGGGGTCTGGAAGTGGGGTGGGGGTCAGAGGTGACCCTCCCTCAGTATCCCTTGCTGGCCAGAGGCTTGCAGGACACGCTATTGCTTGCTGGCAGTCCAGGAAATTCTGGGGGGAGAAGGAGGGCTAGGTGTTAACAAGGGAATGCAGGGGGGTCAAGAGAAAAAAAAAATAAAAAAAATAAAAACCGCCTCAAGGAGATCCAGGCTACCTACCTAGAAGGTGGAGTCTGGGGCCTGGGGGTCTGGAGGTGGGGTGGGGTCAAAGGTGACCCTCAATCAGTATCCCTTGCTGGCCAGAGGCTTGCAGGACACACTATTGCCTGCTGGCAGTCCAGGAAATTCTGGGGGGAGAAGGAGGGCTAGGTGTTAACTAGGGAATGCAGGGGGGTCAAGAGAAAAGAAAAAAAAAAAAACCGCCTCAAAGAGATCCTGGCTACCTACCTAGAAGTTGGACTCTGCGGGTCTGGAAGTGGGGTGGGGGTCAGAGGTGACCCTCTCTCAGTATCCCTTGCTGGCCAGAGGCTTGCAGGACACGCTATTGCCTGCTGGCAGTCCAGGAAAGTCTGGGGGGAGAAGGAGGTCTAGGTCTTAACAAGGGAATGCAGGGGGGTCAAGAGAAAAGAAAAAAAAAAAAACCGCCTCAAGGAGATCCTGGCTACCTACCTAGAAGGTGGACTCTGGGGCCTGTGGGTCTGCAAGTGGTGTGGGGGTCAGAGGTGACCCTCCCTCAATATCCCTTGCTGGCCAGAGGCTTGCAGGACACGCTTTTGCCTGATGGCAGTCCAGGAAAGTCTGGGGGGAGAAGGAGGGCTAGGTGTTAACAAGGGAATGCAGGGGGTCAAGAGAAAAGAAAAAAAAAAAAAATCGCCTCAAGGAGATCCTGGCTACCTACCTAGAAGTTGGACTCTGGGGCCTGGGGGACTGGAAGTGGGGTGGGGGTTAGAGGTGACCCTCCCTCAGTATCCCTTGCTGGCCCGAGGCTTGCAGGACACGCTATTGCCTGCTGGCAGTCCAGGAAAGTCTGGGGTGAGAAGGAGGGCTAGGTGTTAACAAGGGAGTGCAGGGGGGTCAAGAGAAAAGAAAAAAAAAAAAAAAACCAAAAACTGCCTCAAGGAGATCCTGGCTACCTACCTAGAAAATGGACTCTGGGGCCTGGGGGTCTGGAAGTGGGGTCGGGGTCAGAGGTGACCCTCCCTCAGTATCCCTTGCTTGCCAGAGGCTTGCAGGACACACTATTGCCTGCTTGCAGTCCAGGAAATTCTGGGGGGGAGACGGAGGGCTAGGTGTTAACAAGGGAATGCAGGTGGGTCAAGAGAAAAGAAAAAAAAAAAAACCGCCTCAAAGAGATCCTGGCTACCTACCTAGAAGGTGGACTCTGGGGGTCTGGAAGTGGTGTGGGGGTCAGAGGTGACCCTCCCTCAGTATCCCTTGCTGGCCAGAGGCTTGCAGTACACGCTATTGCCTGCTGGCAGTCTAGTAAAGTCTGGGGGGAGAAGGAGGGCTAGGTATTAACAAGGGAATGCAGAGGGGTCAAGAGAAAAGAAAAAAAAAAAAAAACCGCCTCAAGGAGATCCTGGCTACCTACCTAGAAGGTGGACTCTGGGGCCTGTGGGTCTGCAAGTGGTGTGGGGGTCAGAGGTAACCCTCCCTCAGTATCCCTTGCTGGCCAGAGGCTTGCAGGACACACTATTGCCTGCTGGCAGTCCAGGAAATTCTGGGGGGAGAAGGAGGGCTAGGTGTTAACAAGGGAATGCAGGGGGGTCAAGAGAAAAGAAAAAAAAAAAAACCGCCTCAAGGAGATCCTGGCTACCTACCGAGAAGGTGGACCCTGGGGCCTGGGGGTCTGGAAGTGGGGTGGGGGTCAGAGGTGACCCTCCCTCAGTATCCCTTGCTGGCCAGAGGCTTGCAGGACACGCTATTGCCTGCTGGCAGTACAGGAAAGTCTGGGGGGAGAAGGAGGGCTAGGTGTTAACAAGGGAATGCAGGGGAGTCAAGAGAAAAAAAAAAAAAAGGACCGCCTCAAGGAGATCCTGGCTACATACCTAGGAGGTGGAGTCTGGGGCCTGGGGGTCTGGAAGTGGGGTGGGGGTCAAAGGTGACCCTCAATCAGTATCCCTTGCTGGCCAGAGGCTTGCAGGACACACTATTGCCTGCGGGCAGTCCAGGAAATTCTGGGGGGAGAAGGAGGGCTAGGTGTTAACAAGGGAATGCAGGGGGGTCAAGAGAAAAGAAAAAAAAAAAAAAACCGCCTCAAAGAGATCCTGGCTACCTACCTAGAAGGTGGACTCTGGGGGTCTGGAAGTGGGGTGGGGGTCAGAGGTGACCCTCCCTCAGTATCCCTTGCTGGCCAGAGGCTTGCAGGAAACGCTATTGCCTGCTGGCAGTCCAGGAAAGTCTGGGGGGAGAAGGAGGGCTAGGTGTTAACAAGGGAATGCAGTGGGGTCAAGAGAAAAGAAAAAAAAAAAACCGCCTCAAGGAGATCCTGGCTACCTACCTAGAAGGTGGACTCTGGGTCCTGGGGGTCTGGAAGTGGGGTGGGGGTCAGAGGTGACCCTCCCTCAGTATCCCTTGTTGGCCAGAGGCTTGTATGACACGCTATGGCCTGATGGCAGTCCAGGAAAGTCTGGGGGGAGAATTTGGGCTAGGTGTTAACCAGGGAATGCAGGGGGGTCAAGAGAAAAGAAAAAAAAAAAAACCGCCTCAAGGAGATCCTGGCTACCTACCTAGAAGGTGGACTCTGGGGCCTGGGGGTCTGGAAGTGGGGTGGGGGTCAGAGGTGACCCTCCCTCAGTATCCCTTGCTGGCCAGAGGCTTGCAGGACACGCTATTGCCTGCTGGCAGTCCAGGAAAGTCTGGGGGGAGAAGGAGGGCTAGGTGTTAACAAGGGAATGCAGGGGGGTCAAGGGAAAAGAAAAAAAAAAAAAAAAAAAGAAACCGCCTCAAGGAGATCCAGGCTACCTACCTAGAAGGTGGACTCTGGGGCCTGGGGGTCTGGAAGTGGGGTGGGGGTCAGAGGTGACCCTCCCTCAGTATCCCTTGCTGGCCAGAGGCTTGCAGGACACGCTATTGCCAGCTGGCAGTCCAGGAAAGTCTGGGAGGAGAAGGAGGGCTAGGTGTTA